>JAQIFY010003970.1:0-12136 GCA_028533085.1 Varecia variegata
AGAAAAACCTTTTCCTTAATAAAGAAGACTAATTCACAATAGGAGTTCCATTTTCTTTCTGCCATTTGTGAACATATTTCCAAGAAACTCTTATAATTTGTTCTTATTCTTATGCCAAATATTCTTTCAAAACTGGATGCTTTCATGTAGGTTCCCAGGCAAGCGGTTTATTTTGGAGGTGACCCCAGACAGGAAACACTGGGAGGGAAGTTGGAGAAGCAAGACAGGCAAGGGAAGTATGAAGAGTTTAACTCTTCCATCCAGAGCATTCAAGAAAGCCTCCTTGAATCTTCAGAATTGCAGTAGTCATTCAGATAGACATCAGGAGCGAGTGGAGTAACAAACGTTTCACTAACTTTACATTTCAAGCATCTTCCCCACTTTTCCAAACAAAAGTTATATTCTCTACCTCAGCACCCTAAGAAAGACTGACTTCTCCCAACCAGGTTGACATAGATTTAAATGGAACATCTGTGTACATCTGTCTCTTGTTTCAAAGAGAAAAAGATTCTCAATGGAATTTTTGCAACTATTATTTTCCCTGTTTTGCCATTGACTTAAGATTTATTGAAGAAATGTGAAACATGCTTCTAGAATTAGTATATTATAATTAGAATATTAATATATTTGCAAATGTATATCAGCTGCTCTAAAAAACTTGATAATTATAAATAACTATTTTAGTATTGTGTAAAATAAATATCAGACATTTAATGCCATGAAAATATGATTACTGGTCTTTTATGTAAAATGAAAAATAATTTCAAAGTAATATATGTAGTAGAAGCTCATTTTCATAAAAATGTGTGTGTGCATGTATGCCTCTGTGTGTGTGTGTGTGTGTGTGTGTGTGTGTAAACATAATTGGCATAGGTGGTAGAATTTGTATTGATTTTGTTCCTACTTTTAATTATCTATGTGTCCGATATTTTTTCTAAAATAAAATTACGTATTATTTTTGTAATAAGCAAAAAAAGTTGGTAATTAGTATAAAAAGTATCCAAAATAAGAAAGGAGATCAATTAAAAAATATTATTTGTAGATGCCTATGTGGCAACAAATATTTATCTAAGAATAACCTCTTATGATTTTTCCTATTAAAATATCATTAGATGATCATAAATAGCACTATTTCATGTGCATTTTAAATAAAGTTTAGGTTGTAAAATTTGGCCTACCTACAATTTCCTGTGTATAACATCTTTGAAAATCTTGAATAAGGTAGAAAACAAAAAGGTACCAGGAATTTCTATTAACTTAGTTCCGATCCCCTAATTTTGAGTGTTTGCTTTGATTAAATATAAAATACTAATAATAACAATAACTACTAGTGACTAGGTAAACTTAATTACTTTGATTCAAACATAATAATTGATATTTAATAGTCATCATCATTATTACCACACCATCATAAATAAATAATAATAAAATCTGTAGTTATTAGGCATTAAAAACAGATTATGTTGGTGGTACATTACATAAAACTCTTCCAGAGCATATCTTGTAGTGTGTAGTCACCTTATATGATTGAGCAAAAGAAATAAGATGGCAGCTGGCAGGGAAAGAACCTTCTGGAAAGCAGCTTAGCAGGGACCATACAATTGTGCTTTGATAATATCTCAAAATTTCTCTCAAATTCCAATACAGACTCCTTTGTTGTTACAGAGCCTGAATTCAGTTGTATCTTAGATGTACACAATCCTTTATGATCTGTTTCTTTGTTGTTTGTCATCTTTAACTCCAAGAGACACATAGTTGGAGGTAAAACAAGAAGAATTTTAATTCACTATCCCAAAGATAAACTGTTCCCTTAACTTGGTTTTCTACTGATTGTCAAATCTACAACTTACAAACTAGGGTAGAATATTTTTGTCATCTCTATATGCTTTCCAGAATTTGTATAGAACTGTTCTGTCAATATGGTATCCACAATTTAAAATTAAACAAAATAAATAATTCAGTTCATCTGTTGTACTAGCCAGATCTCCAGTGCTCAATAGCCACTAGAGCCAGTGGCTACCATATTGGACAGTGCAGATATAGGACATTTTCATAATTGCAGAAAGTTCTATTGGACAATGCTAATCTATCTATATCAAATGCTGTCCAGCTACTTGTTAAGATCTAATGAAAAGCTAAGGTTTTAATAACATTGTAGTTTTGCCATAACCTTTAGTATCTGGCTTAAAAGGTAGCCAGTGTAACTTAAGGTAGAATTATTAATAAATGCAAATTTTGCTTAAATATTTACCTCTGTTGTCACACTCCAGAAGTCATCTACAAATACACCTCCAAACCAACTGCTATTCTGGGTAACCAGGGTTTAGAATAGATGAAAACTGCTATATGAATTATTTATTGCTATGTAAAAAATCACTCCAAAATTTAATAGCTTGAAAAGGCAATAATCATTATCTTTTATAGTTTCTGTAAGCCAGGATTTTAGGAGTAGCTAAATTGAACAGTTCTGGCTCAGAGTCTCTCATGAGGTTGCAGTCCGACGTTAGCTGAGGCTGCAGTCATCTGAAGACTCAATTGTGCTGGATGATCCATTTCTAAGGCAGATTACTCAAATGGCAGTTGGTTTCCCTCCATGGGAAACCAAGTATCCTCACAACATGGCGGCTGGCTTCTAGTAGAGTTAGTGAGCCAAGATCCAAGATACTAAGGCAAAAGCTGTGATACTTTTTATGCCCTAGTCTTGGATGTCTCACACCATGGCTTCTACCCTACTCTATCGGCCTCAAGGTCAGCCCTGAATGACTCAATGTGGGGACAACTACACAAGGGCATAAATATTAGACTAGAGGCATTGGGGGCCATCTTGGAGGGTGGCTGCTACACTCGGCACAAAGTGTTTCTTACTAAAGTGTAGGGTTAAGAAGAGGCAGTGAAGGACATTACCAAGGAATTTAGTCACACCATCTCTGGTGCCTGCACATATAGATTTGCCTAGTGATTCCCCAAAGGAAGCTCCAAGTTTCATTTTCCCCTTGTGTTTTTCTCAAACGACCTAGATGCTGCAACTCTTCCTACCCCCCAGCCTTTCCCTCAGGAAACATTTACCATATAAGGGCAGTGATCTTTACAAAATCAGACCTTCTGATTGTTTTGAGCCTTAGTTGCAAAATGGAGTGATCTAGAGATTAAAAAAAAAAAAAAATACTGATGCCTAAGTCCCACCAGAGATTCTAACGTAATTGGCTCAGGTATAACCTGAGAATCAGAAATTTTAACCACCCCCCCAGGTGATTCCAATGTGCAGTGAAAATTGAGAATCACTAATTAGAAGAAGACCCTTCTGAATGTTCTCTCTTGTGACCCTCTCCTTCCTTAATTTCTTCATCCTCCTCTCCCAAACCTTAATTTTCAAATTCTGGCTCCTTGTTTTTCAACCCAATCCTAAGAAAGCTCTTCACTTCCCACAAAAGTTGGAAAATTTCCTGGTCTCTTTCAGCGTCTAGTTACCTCCATTAACCCAAGATGCAGCCGACCCTTACAGATCCCTAAGGGCTAAGAATTAGTTCTGTTCCCAAAACCAGGGAAGAAAGTAGAATGTTTGAATCCACTTCAGGCTCTTGACTGTGGGATGTGCTGCGATTCATTTCCTTACTAATTACCCAAGAAGCAAGCCCACCTTGTCAAAGGGAAAATTAATATTTACCTGAACAACACAGTCTAATCTAACACGAGAAAACAAGTTCCTCCTGTTAATACCACTCTGATCCTGCTTCTTGTGAAATAAATAAATAAATAAATCACCTTAGCATGGTGGCGTTAAGGCAGATCTGTCCCCTTCAATATCTGGCTTATGTTGCAAGAGCCACCACAGTAGTAGAGGAAGACTCCCCAGCAATCTGGACTTGTGCTAGCAGTTTCACTCACATGGTTTAGACCCTCACATCTCTGCTCCTTTAAAAAGGAGAGAGGTGTCTCACGTTTTTCCACCACGCCATCAAACAGAGTGTTACAGGAAAAAAAAAAAAAGCTCTATCTATCAGCAATTCTCAAAATTTAGCCCACGTGTGAATTATCTGGGGATCTTGTTAAAATGTAAATTCTGAGTCTGAGGTGGAAACTGAGATTCTACATTTTGAAAAAGCTCATAGGAGATGTCTATGCTGCCTGTTCAGAGGCCACACTCTGAGTATCAAGGATCTGAATAGTTATTGAAAAATTCAAATAATGACTGCCAAGGACTTTTCATCTCCCTCCTTTGATCTCATGCTTGTCTGCAGAACTAAAATAGTTTTATCTTGCCCCTCCTTTTTATTCACGTAGTTTTTAATATTCAGAAAATTCCATTACTCTTATACTTTCCATTTAATCTGATTTTGTTGTGGAAACACTTCTTCTGAACTTATTTATGTTATAAGATTACAGATGATTTTATGACAAAAAAACTGATAGGAAACAGATTCATAACATGATAAAATTTATTCCATTTCTGAAAAGCATTGTCAAAATCACTGCTGCAAGTAGTCATATAAACCCCAAATCCTAAATCCCACAAACTGTACTTAAATCTACTTTACCAACCAGACTATTTCACAGATATGTGTTCTCCTAGATGGGTATCATAAAGCATGCAGGACATAATACTTACAGTACCAAAATGACTCATGCCCGGTGCCATTGTGGTGACTTGTCAGTCGGTAGTTTACTAAGCTGTATTTCTCTGCTTTATCCTATTAGCCAACCTATTATTCAGGTCTCCAGGACACATAAAAAAATACGCTCATTGGAAACATATTATAGCACATCCTAGCTTTGCAGAGGGGGGTGGGCAGATTCATATGTAGTGTAATTAGCTATAGAGACATAGAAATTATCCTCATTGTTCTATTTCTTTGAAGCATCCTTTGGCATTATAGTACTTGGCCATTCCAGTGTATTATCTACAATGATAAAACCAACTAAAAGATCTTCTTGACATCTTCTTTAAAATAATGCCAGTTCAAGGTAAAAAAAATTACTGAGGTATTACAAATAGTAATTTCTCCAAGTTAATAATAAGGTTAATAACAAGACAGTGAATAAGACTATGCCTTTCTTTTGTCTTTATAAGCATAAAGACAAAGTCCATCAAAAACAAAAGCAAACAAAATATGGAAAACAACCGGAAAGGACACAAAATGTATCTTTGTCATCTTGGGTACTCACTATAATCAAGTTAAACTTTTTAAAATTCCACTTTTATCACAAAATTCTTTTATCTATAAAAAAGGCACCAAGCAAATATGACTCAGTGTCAAGTGAATTCTATCATTCTTGAAACTGTTATGTTAGCATTATTCCAAAATGTTTCCATTTAATATTTCCTTAATTGATTCACATTTGGACACAAAGAGAAACATTTACCCCCAAATTGCTATAAAACTAATTTTGTGCATACTGTATAACCCTGAAGGAAAAAATATATGACTGTTTCTTTTGCCTCCATGGTATCAGTCAGTCTAATCATACAATATTTCCAAACCTCACCCAGCCCAGAATAAATAAATGTATGAAATGACATTGCAACTTGGATGCCCAATGTTCTCAAAAGCTGACTCCTTCCTAGGAGTCACCCTTACCACAATCTTTACCTTGGAAATTACATCTGAAGAGGCTGGATCAATCCCTTCAAGCAGCATATGTTGAAATTTTAGTCTAACTCCATGGTAACTATAGCAATGTTTATTTCATTACTAACTAGTATAATGAACATAAAGAACTTTGGATATAAATATTTGGCAACAATAATGAAACTGCCTAAATCTGGTAGCTGTTGTTCTGTTGGCTCCTGGGAGACCATCGTGAAAATATAAAGATTAAGTAACTACATCCTTGATTAGACTCCAGAATTAAAATATAGTTTAATAGGATGATTTTCATTTGGCTGAAAGATAGAAGATGTGGATTCCTGTCCTGATTTGACACTGACCAATTCTTAAATTTGAATAAGACACTCAACCTAACTGAACCTTAGTTAATTTATCTATAAAAAAAGAAAATGACTTGTTTCTTTAGTTAATTTATCTATAAAATAAGAGGTGACTTGTTTCTATATATCTGAAGTCTTTTTCATCAATAAAAATATAAGTTGTCTATTTATATTTTATATGTAAATTAAGAAATGTGTGCCTTACCCATGGCTCCCTCTCCAACAGTCTCATTCTTAACCTAAATAAAGCTTTTTGGAAAATTTCAGCCACTAACTCTGAATCACTAATTAAACTCCTGGCTGCCCATTCCAGATGAAGGAATATACAACTCTAACAAATGTGGTAAGCTAATTATTAGTCAACAAATATTTACTGAGAAGCCACTAGAGACAAAGTACTACATCAAACTGATCAGTATTACAGCCTCATTGAAAAGCAACGATGGGGCAAGTGGGTGGTGTTCCTTCCTATAACTGGGAATACTATGAAACAGTGAAGCTCACGCAGGTGTGGATCAGAGCAGAGATATGCAGCATCATCTTAAAGAGGCAGAACACCCTCCATCTAAGACTGAATAATATCTTCCCACATTTCCATCTAAGCCTGAATAATACCCAGATGGACAATGTTAGCATACTTGAGAAAGAAATGTGTTTGGCAGAAGCAGCATTGGTCAGCCTTGGAAGTGCAGAAATATGACCTTGAAAACTTGTCTCTAGCACAATTTAGATCCAGAAGCACCCCCTGAGAAAGATCCTCAAAGATAGAAGAGATATAACTTTCTGGCTAAATTGTGCCCAGAATTTAGTTCTTTCAACTAACTACACTCTCAGGGTACCCATGCCCACTAAACCACCTTCTGATTCTAATTTGACTTCCCACATATCTGTCATTCTTATGCATGGAAAATATGATCTCCCTCCAGAATGAAAGTAATACATTTTCTGACTGGGATTGATAGCTTTTGGTGCACTGATAAATCTATATTCTGAGCTTCTCAAAATGTTGTAGGGAGAAGGGGGCTGCCTATATTGAACTCCTTTAATAAGGCCAGACTTTCCCAAGGAACACCACCCATCACAACTGAGTTTCTTTCCCCTCAAACTTCAACACTTTCATTCTATCTCTCTGTCTACCTCTTAATTCTAATTCTTATCTCCCCCACCCCCCCAATTCCTTTTTCCCCAATAAAGATAATGAACTGACATGGGCTTGAGTTTAAAAATGGCTGGGATTAGACAGCTGTAAGAAGAAGGAATTTCAAAGAGAGGAGCGATTAAGCTGGGCTGGAGGATTAAGTAGACCAGCCCAGCCAATCTAAAGAGGAGTGATGCCAAGTAAGATGAGACGAGAAGCTTAAGTCAGTGGGATCCTGCTCAGGAAGACTTCCAAAGGGCATTAAGGCTTCTGGTCCCATACGGTTGTCTATCAGAGTTTTTAGAATTTCTTGAAAGATAATGACATAGATAAAAGTTGAATTTTAGGAAGATTGTATATGCTAAAGACAACTATGCATGAAGGAGTCGCACTATAAACTATATTTAACACAAAACTATATAGTCTGGTGCTTTGAACTTCAATCAAAGAGATTACACATTCCTCTCCAGTGAATGGAGTAAGGCACTTAGAGAAAAATGACTAATGTTTACTCACAAAGAGACAACTGGAAGGAGGTGGGGGGATGTGGGCATGTCCATGAGTAATGGAAGGAGGAAGGAAAAGACAGAATAGAGATCTCTCTAATTCATCCTGTACCTTCCCTCAGGGGTAGAGTTTGGCTTGCAAATGACCAGCAAGTCAACATTGGCAGCAACTCAGCCACCACAGCAATATCCAGGAAGCTACCGGAATCACAGCGGACTCTGAAACCCATGCGTCTGGGTTTCGGTGTTATTCCCAAGAAGTGTCTGTAGTCTTCCCCCAACATCTCTCTCTGTGAGGAATGGAAACTAGGGTGACACAAGGCAAGGAGGGACAAGTGGACACACCAGCTGAATCATAACATCTGGTGGAGACTTTTCTGCTATCACAGAAACTGAGACATGTTTAGTAATTGTGCCAGCTTCCAAGAGTAGTTTTTCCTACAGGAGGGAGAAGCAGCCTCAGGATTTTAATTCAGGGGCAAATATGTCTGTATAAGTATGAGAGAAAGGGGGTTGGAGCATATGCATATGTGTGTGTGTTCAAAGCAGAGAACAAACACAGCATCACACAGCCTTCTGGTCTGATGGGTTTCCCTGAGTTGAATGTTTCAGTGATGCAGTTTGGCTCTGGAGCCTTCACCCGAGCTGAGGTTCCCTCCCTCTCTTTTTTGCTTCAGTTCAGTGTTTTGCTTGAATCTGAGTCATAAGCTCCTTAAGCTGGCAGGAAGCGGAGAGTCGGCTGGCAGCTCGCTCTGCCCCAAGCAGAGGGAGTGTCTTGGCTGACACCTAAGCAACCTTTTCCATCCCCAGATGCTGTAACAGAACCAATGAGCATTAGCAGAACGGAAGGCTGGGCTACACTCACAGAGCAGAAGAGGGAAACCATCCTGGAGAAATCCACTAGCTCAAGCCATGGTTTAAAAAAAAAAAAAAATGGCTTATGGAAATACCTTAGCCACTCACCAGGTCCTCAGAATATTTTGCATTTATCCCCCAAAGCTGACCATAGATACTCTCTAGTCTAGCCCTCACCTGGGTCCACAGATCTTTTTATTCTCCATCAAGCTTCTGATTGACTCTTCCCTCTAGCAAGCTCCATCTTTCCCTCCACTTCTCCTAAACCACAGCTAATTCAAATAGCTAAGTTTGTACTCTCAGGGTTGGACCTGCCTGGGCTTAAAACACCTTATCACAAAGTATGGCCCCTTGGCCTGCAGAGTGCTTTGAACTGAAGGAGATTCGAGGGTCTCTCCTATCTTCTGCTGCTCCCTCTTCTCCCCAAGTCATGTCATGGAAACCAGAATTCCTCTCTCTGAGGTGAGGCATAGAAAATAGAACTGCTTTCCCCCAAAGAAGCCATAAAACCTAGAGAAGTTGCTCTCTGACCTACCTCCCCTGAAAGTTGGTCATAAGAACCTCATTCCAGAGGGTCCTGCCCCATACCCAGGGGGAGGGAATGCTGCACAGAGAGACCAAGAAGAATCTGAATAAATAGGCTTTGCTAGGCCCTCCCCACTCTCCCAATCCATTCCCTTTTTTTCCCCAATCATGTTTCTCCACAATTATCCACTTCATTTATTAGACTTAGCATACAAACACACAGCTTTCCCTGGGTCTTCAGTTCTTCATTTCTTAAGGCTCCTCTGCTATGTAAAACTTCGATAAATAAGTTTACTATGCTTTTCTCTTGGTAACCTATCTTTTGTTATAGAAATGTCAGCCATGACCCTTGTGATGGGTGAGGAAAAGGTATTACCTTTTTTGTCCCCACAGTCCTTACTTATGGCCCAAGTGATAAGTTGCAGTCTGACGGAATCAACAAAAGGCCTCTTTCCTGCCCAATTCCAATGGAATTCCCTCTTTACTGTGCGAGGAAGAGTACAGATGTGATCAGAAAGGAAGGAAACATGGAGACATCATCAATCATTGCCACCTCATCTCCAGTCAGTTGTCAGATTCACTCCAACAAGGATCAAGGGCACAGTAAAGAGGAAACCAGATTTGGGGGAAGCAGAAAAACTGGGAGGGAACAGTTTGGCGTAGGAAGGTTGTCCAGTGATTACTACAATGTGGGTGACCTTGGAGACTGCAGTTCAGGGGAAGGGAGGGTGGGGGTCTGAGCACCTGGGTGGAGAGAATCTGCCAAAAGAGCTAAAGGTGTTGAAAAGCAAAGGCAGAATGTTGGCAACAATCCTTACCTCCTTCATAGTTTTTCCTTAAACCAACCTGGTTACTTAAGTTTGGGACCGAGCCTTGGCAAGTTTTCTGCATGCAGACCCCAACAGAAAAAGTCTGTCTCACCCAAGACAGTTCCAAGACTCTGTTTGTCCCTTTCCCAGCTCCTTCTATACCCCTTGCAACCTCCCACCATCATGCACCTTCCATTGGCTTTCATCCACCTCCTCCTTACCCTCCTCAAACCCCACCTCTGACATGGGGCAAGACTTCCAAGCTCAGGGCCCAGGGCCCGCTTCTCCCTGACGTTCCTCTGTTTCTTCCTGTCTGCACCATGGCCTGATACCTTCTGATTGCTCAGAGCAGAGTTCTGCTGTCAATCAAGTGCTTGACCTCCAGAAGGCAGTCTTCGGCCATCCAATTTAAGGAAAGTCAAAACAAAACAGAATAAAAAAAAAATCCCTAAAATATTTGAAACAGGTCCTGTTTAGAAAGTTAAAACTGGTGAATACTGAGTGTGTAAAATAACGTCTCCCACTGTCCTAGAGAGAACTGTGCAAAGCAGCTATATTTCCTATATTAGAAATATATGCAGTTTTGTTATGAATTGAGCTCTTTCTTTCTACAGACACTAGCTCTTTGTTTATTTCAGATATGAGCAGCTACGCAGCTGCTCCCCAGCTCAATATTTGTGGCATATTAGTTATGAGAGATAACACTGAATTATTAATATAAATAATGTGTTAATACTGCCCCACCTGTACATGTAATGGGTCTCAGAAAATAGTCTCTATATTTAGTTTTAAATGATATTCAGAAATAAATTTTCATAGAGGAGAAGAGGACACACTCATAACCACCAGGCTCAAGTAAGTCTGTTCCTCCCATTTAAACTGGTTGGGATGAGATGTGCCCTCCAATCTTTTCCCATGTGTCGACTCTGAGCGTTTGAACGCCAAGCTCCCTGCAGACAGATTGATCTTAGAGTAACTCCAGCAAACTAAAGACCTCGTGGCATGCTGTTCGAGCACTGCAGACCTTCTCTAACAGTCTCAGTTTAGGGATACAAAGGAAGCAATCAGGGACCAAATAAATTAATAACAAAGTCTAGTAGGAAATGGAAGTAACTGCAGGAAAACTTCATTAATTCAATGAGTTGAGGAAAGACTGAGTTGATGAAATGACTTACAGAAGAAAGAGTTAGGTGAGAATCCCCTGAGAATCTAAATCCTTATCATAATTCTGTCTCTAAAGAGATGTCACCTGAAGTAGAATTCAATGCTCTCTAAAAATCGCACAGTATAATACACTATATTCCATGAATTATGTCCCTCTCTGAGTTCAGAGAAGTGCTGTAGTCCAATGGCCACAGTTCATGCAAAAATATGAACCCTTGAGTAACTGAAATTTTCTATTTGTATTTTTTTAACTCCTTAAGAGGGCAGAGAATCTCTAGTAATACTTTAAAAAAAATCCCTCTTTTTCTCTCATCCACTGACAAGCATACAACCCACTCCCAAGGTATGTTCTTCAAAATAGCAAGAGAATATTACCCTCTAAGCCTCCTGCCCTCCAGACATTGTCCTGGCCCTTCCCCACTTCATGGCTTTATTATGTCAATTGATTGACTACCTTTTGCTAATCCTTTCCCTCCTCTCACCTCCCAGGTACCATCCTTCTATGGTCATGCTCTCGTTCTCTAACACAAATGCCAAGAGGACTGGGATCACCCTCCTCAGATGGCAGAACTGAAGGGGTCCAGAGTCCTATTTATGCCACAGCAGATACGAGACACTGAAGCATGCACAGAGGGATGCTTCTTAGCCATTACAATAATGGTTCTTGCATGGTCTTAAGTAAAAGTGATATGAAAAAATATGTCATATGTTCCAAAGGATTTTTCAGATAGAAATCCCTAAACATTGAAGAATTGCTGTGATGTATTGGACTTGGAAGTAGACTATATGGCATTCAGTGAAAATTAATGCACTGTAGCTACATGCATAATGTGACTGGTTCTCATGTATGTATTCCTTTCTTCTCCGGCGTTCTGTCCTTTTAACACTGTGGTCTCCCCAGACTTTCAGCTCCGTCTCCTCCACTCAAGTTGTCCACCAAGCCCAGCCTGCATTCTCCCTCCCTGACTCACAGCCTAGAAACTCTCTCAAGGCAGTAAGCTAGGGCAGTTACAGGGCTTCCTACACTTGTTTGTCATCTCTCAGGTATCTTTATTCTGTCATACCTGATGACCGATGTCTTAAAAACTCTTTTTTCCCATATATTTTGTCTCTCTCTTTTTTTTTTTTTTTTTTTGGTTATTTCAGGTAAGCAAGTAAATACAGTTAGTCTTACTCCATCTTAGCCAGAAGGAAAATTCTCGCCAACCATGGA
>JAQIFY010003971.1:0-12136 GCA_028533085.1 Varecia variegata
TCAGGGAAACCAATTTTCTGGTGAGTACATGTGATGCTTATTTTTCCATTCTTGGGATGTTTCACTTAATAGGATGGGTTCCAACTCTATCCAGGAGAACCAAAGAGGTGTCGTATCAGCATTATTTCTTATAGCTGAGTAGTTGGATTATGAACATCTTTTCATATGCATACTTATCACTTGTATATCTTTTTTGAAGTGTCTATTCAAATATTTAGCTCATTTAAAAACCTTGGGTAGTCATTTTATTGAATTGGAAGAATTTTTATATTCTGGATCTAAGTCTTTTATCAGAGATATGTTTAACAAATATTTTCTCCCTGTTTGCCTCTTCATTTCCTTAATCTTGTCTTTTATGGAGAAGTCTTTTTTTGATGAAGTCTAATTCATATTTTTCTCTTATGGTTCTTGACTACCTAATAGGTCTTAATCCAAAGTCACAAAAAGGTTCATGTATGTGTTTTTCTAAAAGTTTTATGGTTTTAAGGCTTATATTTAAGTGTATTATCCATTTCAAGTTAATTTTTGTATAAAGTACCAGGTATGGATCAAAGTTTTCTTCATGTATTAATAAATAGCCAATTATTCCAGCACTATCATACTACTTTGGCACCTCTATCAGATCTCTGTTGATCTCATATATGTGGTGTTCTATTTTAGAATTCTATTCAGCTTCATTTATCTCCGTGTCTGTCCTTTTGCCAATACCATGCTGTCTTGATTACTGTAGCTTTATACTATCTTAATTATATACAGTTATGTGTCACTTCATGACAGGGATACGTCTGAGAAATATGTCATTAGGCAATTTCATTGTTGTACATACATCATAGAGTATACTTACACAAACCTAGATGGTATAGCCTGCTACATGACTCATTGCTCCTGGGCTACAAAGCTGTAGAGGGTGTTAATTGTACTGAATACTGTAGACAATTGTAACACAATGGTAAGTATTTGTATATCCAAACATAAAAAAGGTACGGCAAAAATACAGTATTATAATCTTAAGGGACCACCATTGTATATGTGGTCCGTTGACTGAATTGTCATTATGCAGTACTTGGCTGTAGTTAAATCCTGTGACTTTGTTCTTTTTCAAAAGTGCTTTGGATACTGTAGGTTCTTTGCATTTCCATATACCTTTAATTTGATATAAGTCAGCTTGTCAATTTCTACCAAAAATAAGCTTGTGATTTTTATTAGAATTGCATTGGGTCTGTAGGTAAATTGGGATGGGGGAATGACACCTTAACAATATTGAGTTTGTTGACTCAAGAGCATGGTATTTCTCTTAATTTATTTAGGTCTTTAAATTCTCTGTGATGTTTTAGTTTTCAGTGCATAAGGCTTGTATATATTTATGCCTTACATCTGTAATAGTGATAGACATGTATTGATAATCCTGACCCTGTGTTAGCCTAGGCTAATATGTGTGTCTTAGCTTTTAACAAAAAAGTTTAAAAAGTAAAAAAATTAAAAAATAGAAAACTCACAGAGTAAGGATATAAAGAATATTTTTGTACAGTCTACAGTCATACAATGGGTTTGCTTTAAACTAAGTTATTATAAAAGTCAAGGCTTATAAAGTAAATTTATAGTAAGCTAAGGTTAATTACTGAAGAAAGATTTTTATAAATAGCGTAGCTTAAGTGTATGGTGTTTATAAAGTCTACAGTAGTATACAAGAATGTCCAAGGTCTTCACATTCACTCATCACTGACTCACCCAGAGCAACATCCAGTCCCACGAGCTCCATTCATAGTAAGTGCCTTATATCATTTTTTATCTTTTATACTATATTTTTACTGCACTTTTCTATGTTTAGATAAGTTTAGATACACAAATACTTACTGTTTTATTACAGTTGCCTACAGTATTCAGTAGAGCAGCATATGCTGTACAGGTTTGTAGCCTAGGAGCAATAGGCTATACCAAATAGCCTAGGTGTGTCGTAGGCTATACCATCTAGGTTTGTATAACTATTATGATTGCCTAACGATGCATTTCTCACAACACATCCCCGTTGTTAAGTGATGCATGACTGCATCTTTCAAAGAACAAGCTTTTGGTTTTATTGATATATTTTTCTTTTTCTGTTTACTAGTTCATTGATTTGTGTGTGTGTATGTTTTACTTATTTTTATTTTCTTCCATTTACTTTGGGTTAATTTCCTTCTCTTGCTCTTAAGGTAGAAGTTTGGTCATTGATTTCTAATATAACCATTTAAGGCTATAAATTTTTTCTAAGTATTGCTTTAGCTACATCTCACAAATTCTAATATGCTGTATTTTCATTTTAAGTTCAAAATATTTCAGTTCAAAATTTACTGATTTCCCTTTTAATTTCTTCCTTGTCTCATGGATTATTTAGAAGTATGTTTAATTTCCAGATATTTAGGAATTTTTCAGATGTTTCTGTTGAGTTCTAATTTAATTTCATTGTGGTTCAAGAACATAGATTTCATTCCTGGTAAATATATTGAGACTTATTATATAGCTCAGAATGTTCAGCTTGGTAAATGTTTCATAATCCACTTCAAAAGAATGTGTATGCTGCTATATTTCACTATCGTGTTCTATTAATGTCTGTTGAGTCAGATACAGTGTCATTCAGAATGTCTTTATTTTTACTGATGTTTTCTTTCTTTTTCCTAAATTACTGAGGGAGGAGTACTGAAATCTTCAAATATAATTGCCAGTTTGTCTATTTTACCTTTTGGTTTGGTCAGTTTATGTTTTGGGTATTTTGCATCTGTTAGCTGCATACACATTTAGGATTATGTGTTTCTTGTGAATTGCCCCATTTATCACAATGAAATGCCCCCTCTTTATTGCTCATAACATTCCTTGTTCTGAAGTCTACTTTGTCTGATGTTACAATAGTCATGCCAGTTTTCTTTAGATAACAGTGTTAGCATTGTATATCTTTTTTACATTCTTTTGATTTTAGCCTACTTATTTTATACTGAAAATGAGTTTCCTGTAGGCAGTGTATAGTTGTCTTACTTATTAAAAAATCTAATCTGACAATCTCTCTGTCATTTAATTGGAGTGTTTAGCCAATTTATATTTAATGTAAAAATTACTAATGTAGTTGAATTTAAATCTACCGTCTTGCTATTCTATTTTTTCTTTTCATTCTTTTGGATTACTTTTTAAAACTTTAAGAGAAGTTTTAGGATCACAGAAAAATTGAGCAAAAACTTTAGAGTTTCCAAGTAACCCATTTCCTCACACATGCATAACCTGCCCCATTATTGACATTCTGCACCACAGTGGTACATTTGTTACACTTGATAAACCTACAGTGACACATCATTATTGCCCAAAGTCCATACTTTACATCAGGGTTCACTCTTGGTGTTGTACATTCTATGGGTTATGACAAATATGTAATAACATGTATCTACCATTGTAATATCATACAGAATAGTTTACTGCCCTGAAAATCCTCTGTGCTGCGCTTATTCATCTCTCTCTCTCTCTCTCCCTTTTCCCCTGGCGACCACTGATCTTTTTACTGTCTCCATAGTTTTGTCTTTTCCAGAATGTCATATAGTTGGAATTGTACACCATGTAGCTTTTTCAGAGTCGCTTCTTTCAATTAGTAATATGCATTTACAGTTCCTCCATGGCTTTTCATGGCTTGATAGCTCGCTGCTTTTTAGCACTAGTTAATATTCTATTGTCAGATGTACCACAGTTTATCTATTCACCTACTGAAGGACATCTTTGTTGCTTCTAAATTTTGGCAATTATGAACAAAGCTGCTATGAACATCCATGTATAGATTTTTATATGGATGTAAGTTTTCAGATCACATGGGTAAATACCAAGGAGTATGGTTGCTGAATTGTGTGGTAAGAATATGTTTACTTTTGTAAGAAAATGCCAAACTCTCTTCCGAAGTAGTGGTACCATTTTGCATCCTCACCAGTGGTGAATGTGTGTTTCCGTTGCTCCACATTGCTTGTCAGTGTTTGGTGCTGTCAGCATTTTGGATTTTGGATATTCTAATAGATGTGTAGTAGTATCTCATTGGTGTTTAAATTTGTAATTCCCTAATGACATATGATGTTGAACATCTTTTAATATGCTTATTTGCCATGCATATAGCTTCTTTGGTGAGGTGTCTGTTCAGGTTGTTTGCTCATTTTTAAATTGGATTGTCTGTTTTCTTATTGTTGAGTTTTATGAGTTCTTTGTATATTGTGGATAAAGTCCTTTATCAGATGTGTCTTTTGCAAATATTTTCTTCCAGTCTGTGACTTGTCTTCTTACTCGTTTGACATTGTCTTTCATACAGCAGACGTTTTTAATCTTAATGAAGTCTAGTTTATCAATTATTGCTTTCATAGATCATGCCTTTGCTGTTGTATCTAAAAAGTCATCACCGTATCCAAGGTAATATAGGTGTTCTATGTTGTTTTCTAAGAGTTTTATAGTTTTAAATTTTACATTTAGGTCTATGATGCATTTTGAATTAATGGTTGTGGTTTTTCTTTCTCACAAGTTGATGTCCAGTTGTTCCAGAATCATCTGTTGAAGAAACTATCCTTGATTCATTGTATTGCTTTTCCTCCTTTATCAAAGATCAGTTGACTATATTCTAAATCTGAACTCTCCAGTCTGTTCCTCTGGTCTTATTTGTCTGTTCTTCCATGAGTACCACACTATCTTGGTTCCTGTAGCTTTTTAGTAAGTCTTGAATTTGGGTAGTGTCAGTCCTCTGACTTTGTTCTTCAATATTGTATTGGATATTCTGGGGCTTTTGTTTCTCCATATATACTTTAAAATCAGTTTGTTGACATCTACAAAATAACTTTCTGGGATTTTGATTGGGATTCAATTGAATCTGTAGATTTAAGTTAGGAAGGACTGACATCTTGACAATATTGAGTCATCCTGTCCACGAACATGGACTATTTCTCCATTTATTTCTGCTTTTATATCTTTCATCAGAATTTTGTAGTATTCTTTATATAGATCTTTTACTTATTTTGTTGGATTAATACCTAAGTATTTTATTTTGGGGGTACTGATGTAAATGTTATGTTTTTAATTTCAAGTTCTACATGTTCATTACTGGTGTATAGCAAAGTGATTATTGTACATTAACCTTGTATCCTACAACCTTCCTATAATTGCCCATTGGATCCAGGAGGTTTTTTTATTATTTCAGATTTTCTACATAGATGATCATGTTATCTGTGAATAAAGACAGTTTTGTTTCTGCCTTCCCAATATTGTATACATTTTATTTCCTTTTCTTGTCTTATTGCATTGGCTAGGACTCCAACTAGATGTTGAGAAGCAGTAGTGAGAAGGGACATTCTTGCCTTGTTCCTGATTAAATATTTTTTAGGATTCAAATTTATCTTTTATTTCTTAACTATACTTCTTTGTTTTATATTTTTAGTGGATGCCTTAGGGTTTTCAACATATATTTCTAACTTACCACAATTGACCATCACATATTATTTTTATTTTATTTTAATTTATTATTTTTTTAAATCAGCATATTATGGGAGTACAAATGTTTAGCTTACACATATTGCCTTTGCCCCGCCCGAGTCAGAGCTTCAAGCATGTCCATCCCCCAGACCGTGTGCACCGCACCCATTAGGTGTGAATATACCCATCCCTTCCTCCGCCCTCCCACCTGCCTAACACCCGATGAATGTTACTACTATATGTGCACATAAGTGTTTATCAATTAATACCAATTTGATGGTGAGTACCGGTGGTGCTTGTTTTTTCATTCTTGTGGTACTTAGTAGCATTGGCTCCAAGTTCTATCCAGAATAACACAAGAGGTGCTATATCACCATTGTTTTTTGTGGCTGAGCAGAACTCCATGGTATACATATACCACATCTTATTAATCCACTCATATATTGATGGGCACTTGGGTTGTTTCCACATCTTTGCAATTGTGAATTGTGCTGCTGTAAATATTCTAGTGCAGATTTCTTTTTGGTAGAATGCTTTTTTTTCCTTTGGGTAGATGCCCAATAATGGGATTGCTGGATCAAATGGTAGTTCTACTTTTAGTTCTTTGAGGTATCTCCATATTACTTTCCATAGAGGTTGTATAGTTTGCAGTCCCACCAGCAGTATATGAGTGTTCCTATCTCTCCACATCTGTGCCAACATTTATTGTTTGGGGACTTTTGGATAAAAGCCATTCTCACTGGAGTTAAGTGTTATCTCATTGTGGTTTTGATTTGTATTTCCCTGATGGTGAGAGATGTTGAGCATTTTTTCATGTTTGTTGGCCATTAGTCTGTCTTCTTTTGAAAAATTTCCGTTCATATCCTTTGCCTACTTTTTAATGGGGTTGTCTGGGTTTTTTTTGGTTTTTTTTTAGACAGTGTAAGAACTTTATGACAGTAAATTTAAATTTCCTCTCTTCTATCTTTTGCATGATATGTTTTAATTCTCATGTGACATGTCTCTTGAAATGTTGTTTTTGCTTCAAAGGTATTTTGGTTTTTATTTAGTTACCTTAAAAATAAAAAATATTTATTTTAATAATAAAATAATATTTATTGAAAAACAATTTTTTTAAGAGACAGGGTCTTACTCTGTTGCCCAGGCTGGAGTGCAGTGGCATGATCATAGCTCACTGCAGCCTCAAACTCCTGGGCTCGAGGAATCCTCCCACCTCAGCCTCTAAAGTCCTCCACCATGCCTGGCTAATTTTTTTTTTTTTTTTTAGAGATGGAGTCTTGCTTTGTTGCAGGTTGATCTCAAACTCCTGACCTCAAGCAGTCCTCCTGCATTGGTCTCCCAAAATGCTGGAATTACAGGCATGAGCCACTGAGCCTGACCAAAAGTCAATTTTTAAAAGATTAAAAATGAAAAAAAAAACCCTGTTTACCCACATTTATTATTTCTGATGCTCTTGAATCCTTAGTGTCCAAATTTCCCTTTAGTATAATTTTCTTTCTGCCTGGAAAATTTTAACATGTCCTCTAAGATAAATCTGTTGGTAGTGAATATTCTCAGCTTCTATTCATCTGAAAGTCTTTGTCTTCATTTTTGAAATATAATATTTCTGGGTATAGAATTCTAGTTTGATAGTTCCCCCTCCCTTTTAGTACTTTAGAGATGTTATTCCATTGTTTTCTTGTCTGCATGGTTTCTGACAAGAAGTCTATAATAATTCTGTGCATAATGTGTTTTTTCCCCTCTGATGCTTTCAGGATTTTTCTCTTTGTGATTGGTTTTCTGCAATTCGATTCTAGTGTCCCTTGGTATAGTTTTATTTTTATCCTGCTTGGGATTCATTAAGCTTCTTGTATTATTGAGCTTCTTATATATGGGTTTATAATTTCCATGAAATCTAGAAAATTTTTCTTATTTTAGGCTGCTTGTTATTTTCTTGGGGGTCACTGGTGCTCTATTTCTTTCTTTGTTGTTCTCTTTTTCCCCACCGTGTGTTTTATTTTGGATAATTTCAGTTGCTAATTTCAAATTAATCTTTCCCTCAGAATCTAATCTCCTAATCCCATCCAGATTATTTTTCATTCTGGATATTGCATTTTTAATCTCTAGATGTTCCACTTAGGTTTTCTTGTTTTGTTTTGTTTTTCCTGCAACCCTCAGTATCTTGGTAACACTGGGTCTTTTTTATATCTTCAATTTCTCTCTTCATTGTATTCATGCTTTCCTTATATATGTGATCTTATTTATAAGATTTATAATAACTGTTTTAATGAGCTTGTCTAATTTTATCATCTGTGTCATTTCTGGGTTTTTATTCCTGTTGATATCTTTTTCCTCCTCTATGTGATCATATCCTTTTACCTCTTTGCATGGCTAGTAGCTTTTGATTGGATACTAGACGTTGTGAATTTTTCATTGTTAGTTTTACATAGTGAGTTACTTGGACTCAGTTTGGTCATTTTAAATTTTTCTTTTTTAAGCTTTATCAGGATGGGTGCTATGAATGAATTGTATTCTTCCAAAATTTATATGTTTAAGCCCTAACCTCCAATATGTTATTAGAAGATGGAGTCTTTGGGAAGTAATTAGGGTTAGATGAAGTCATGGAAGTATGGTCCTCATGACGGGATCAGTTTCTATAAAAAGAAACACTAGAGAGCTAGCTTTCTCTCCATGTGGACACACTGAGAAAAGGCCATGCGAGCACACAGCGAGAAGGTGGCCATCTGTAAGTCAGGAAGACAGTCCTCACCAGGAACAAAATTGGGTAGTACAGATTGAATAGCCTTTATCTAAAATGCTTGGGGCTGGAAGTGTTTCATATTTCAGATTTTTTTTTAATCTTTTTGAATTTTCATGCACATATCTTGGAGATGAGAAAGGTTCAAATAACCTTTCACTTATGTTTCATATACAGAAAACTGACAGATCTTTAATTTTGAAGAAATGGAAAGGTATATTTTTTACAAATAGGATTATGTAGGGTCTGATAATTATGTAGAGTCTATCCTGGTAGAAATTAAAATACATAGTTTAGGAATTAGAGCCCACCTCTCAGAACAACATTTAAATTGTTCTGGTGGCAAAAACTTCAATTCAAAGTGAAATGTGGTTATTAGGTTGCATCTCTGAGGAATTCTTGCAGCTGCAAAACAAGATAAAACTCAAAAGGAAATATAGAAGAAAGTATATGTACTACATCTGTCACTCCTCAACTTGGAACCATGCCATGAGCAAATATCCTAAACTTTGCATTTGTTATTGCCTAGCTTTGTAGGCCAAATGGTCTCTGTTGTAACTACTCAACTCTGCCTAATAGTGCAAAAGTCAACATAGACAATATGTAAATGAATGAATGTGTAATCATAGGTATCAATCTTCTTCTTCTTCTTCCTTCTTCTTCTTCCTTCTTCTTCTTCCTTCTTCTTCTTCCTTCTTCTTCTTCCTTCTTCTTCTTCCTCTTTTTCTTCTTCTTCTTCTTCCTCCTCCTCCTCCTCCCAGATCCACATGGGAATGCCCAGGAAAATGTGAAAATAGGGAAATACTTAACCTTAAAAGCCAGATAGGGAGCCATTCACCTGCCAAAACTTTGAGGGATTTCTGCTGAATGTGGTGCCAATGATATTGGGTGAAAAGAAGAGTAGTGAATTGTCTGAGAGAATCCTGCCAGGTTGAGCGCTGCTTGCCAGAGGGGCAGGCAAGGGTCATGTTGAGCTCACATGTGTGCGGGGCACCACGATGTGCATTCATTGTGCCTCACCTCACTAGTTTCACATCACATCAACCTCATGAGAGATTGAGATTATCTTCATTTTCAGGGGAAACTGAGACCTAAAAAGTCACACAGCTTGTAAATAATGACAGGCCAAATGACAGCAAGATGAAAGACCAAAAGGAAAAGTTTAGAAGGAAAAAATATTAATAGTGATTATGTCTGGGTGATAAGATTTTAGGTAATTTGTATTTTTCTTTATACTTCTGTGACTTTTCTGATTTTTATATTAGTTATCAACTTTAGGGTTTTGAGTGAACCTAACTCCAGGATCTTTCACTCCAGTTTAGTTCCCCACTGCTGTGGCTATTCACTGGACCTTCCTTATATGGATATGCTTCCTGCTGCTTTCTAATCATAACCTCCTGTGTTTCCAGCTTATTTTTTAACTATTCTCACGCATCACCTTTTTACTTTACTGGGGCCTGTCTGTGCCTTTGACTTCTCTCTACTAAAACCCTCAGATTCCTGCTATCTTAACTCAGGCCCCTTCTGTCTTTACTTCCTACCAACTTTAGATTATCATCCATTATTTTTTCAACTTAGTTTTCCATTTTTTCTCTTTTGTCATATCTGACCTCCCTCCTCTTTCCCTCTACTTTTAGGAGTGGGCTTTGCTTCTGAACTCAGAGAATACTGAAGCTATCAGATAGTAACTCTATCTTCTGACCTTACATTCACAGAGTACTCCGTGTACTCCTATCAGCTCTTTTCCTTTTCTTCTATTACAACAGAAGAGGTTTTCGTTGCTGCCCTTTTGGGCCAGTCATTCCACCCATGCCATATTCACATTCATTCCCACCCCCCAGGGACCTTCCACATCCCCTCTCTTCCCTACATTAGGCATTCACTAAGTATGTCTTTAATAAACATTGAATACTTGTGACTTGACTTTTTTCTTTTTTCATAGTTGGAGAATACATTCAAATCAGTTATTGCACAAATTGGACCTGGAGGAACTATCAATCCAGAACTAAAGCGTAAGATAAAATTTGTAAGTATTTCTGTTTCTGGGACACAAGAATATTTGATTATAAATTTAGATATCATTTGTGGTTGAGTTAGTTTGCAAGTACTTATTAGTTTTATATTTGTATTAATCTTTTTTAATATACTGCAAATGAAGTGGCATTCTGTTAAAATCAGAAAAAAATAAATACATACTCTTAAAAATTTTTAATGTAAAATTATTTAGAAAACAAGTTTTTCCATAAATACTCTCTTCCATTCCTTCTTCCGCTCACCCCAATAAATCACTGTTGACACACAGTTCAAGACCTTTCCAATTTTATATACATGTACATCAAATATTCCAAACAATATGTGGTATCCCATTATGTTGATGTACCATGTTTCATTTATGAGATCCATGATTGATTAAAATTTGGGTTGTTTATACTCTTGACTACTGAAAAAAAATGCTGCAGTTAAATGTCTATGAACATTTATCTAGAAGTGGAATTGCCAGGAAAGGTATTAAATATTTTATGTTTTGATTATAAATATTACTAAATTGCCCTCTAAAGGTTTGAACAGGTTAATGTTACTGTCCAGTCATGTTGTTTTGATTTATTTCTCTTGATTTTTACATGGAGCATCTTTTCATATGCTTAGTAGTCATTTATATTTTTTATGTGAATTGGCTGTTCATGTCCTTGGCCTCGTTTATTTTGTTTTACTAATATGTGAAAGCTCTTTGATTGTTATATATTGGGCCAAAGGGTATGTATACTTAAGTTTTTGGTGGGAGCCGCTAATCTTGATTTGAGTGACTGGGGTGCCATTACAACTCGTACTAATATTATTCCATTTCAACTATCATGATTCTACTGGGAGAAATGCAAAAACCCTGATGCATTCAGGTACTGTTGTTTTGTTTGGACACTTGAGCAAGTGCCCAACAATTATTTGTGAAAGGATGCTCAATATGACTTTTTTATGGTACTAAAAAATTAGAGAAAAATTAAGCATTCATTGATAAAGGATTGGTTAAATTATCCACCCAAACTAGGTAATATGTGGCTTATAATACAGTTTAGTTATATTTCTATTAGTTTACATGGAAGTATCTCTTTGACATATTGTTGGACTTTAAAAACAGGTTTTATTGTATAGCACATTTAGTATTGTCCTTGTGTATAAAACCATGAATAATGGTGAGCATATGTATGCATAAAGAGATTTCTGAAAGGATGTTTTTTGAAATGCAGCAACGGCTGTCTCTGGGTCACAGGACTTTGAAATAACTTTTATTTTATATTTTTCTGAAGCTCAAATTAGAACTTTGTATAAAATATATCTGAAAAAATCTAGAAAAACAAAGCTTTTTATACCTTATTGGCATAGAGTAAGTCCAATTCTAGAAATTTATCCTAGTAAATCATTGGACAAGTGTGCAAAACTCAAGTATGAGGATAATTATTGTAATATTTGTGATGAAAAATAAAAGATCAGATGAACTTGGGCATATTGATTATTTTGAAAAATCTGTAGCCTGTAAAAATGTTGATCTGTATTTACTGACACGAAAAGATGTTTATGGTATGATCTTTAAAAACTGGTTATAGAAATATTGACCTTATTTTTATATCAAATATAGGTATTTTATATGCATATATACAATAAAGCTATTTATGGATTTTTCTTTGCTTAACTGTATTTTCCAAGGTTTTCTGTAGTGTTCATTGCTTTTCTACAATTAAAATGCTTGAAATTATGCTGTAGAATATTAATTTTATGTGAGCTGAAGTTAAATATGGTAGCTGAGTTAAAGAAGTATAGGGGCCGGGCGCGGTGGCTCACGCCTGTAATCCTAGCACTCTGGGAGGCCGAGGCGGGTGGATCGCTCAAGGTCAGGAGTTCGAGACCAGCCTGAGCAAGAGCGAGACCCCGTCTCTACTAAAAATAGAA
>JAQIFY010003972.1:0-12136 GCA_028533085.1 Varecia variegata
TGGGAATGATAACAATTGGGTGTCGGACAGAGGTGGGGGGAGGGGATGGGTGTATATCTACATGATGAGAGTGAAGCGAACTTTCAGTGGAATGGACATACTTGGAGATCTGACTCAGGGTGTTGGGGGTGGGGGAGGGGACCGGTGTTTACCTACATGATGAGTGCGATGTGCACTGTTGGGGGAATGGACACCCTTGAGGATCAGTCTCGGGGGGTTGGGAGGGGCATGGGCAATATACTTAACCAGAATGGTTGTACCCCCCATAATAAGCTATAATAAATAAAAAAAAAAATTCAAATTCTATTCATGATTATTTGAAATTCGTAGTTAGTACAAAAAGGATGAAACATCTAAAGAATACTGGTAATACTTTTATGTTAAGATTCTAATTTTGCATGTGAATTATTTTTTGTTTTTTATTTTTAATATTTTTCTTGAATAGTAGTAAACTTTTATGTGCAGATAATATATGATGTCTTAAAATTTTCCACAGCCTTCCATTTCCAATATAGTGACTAGGTAAATTTTTCAAAACCTCCTGTTGAAAATAGATAAGCAATGCTGAATAAAATATTTTAAAATAACAACAAAAGTATCAAAGCAATAATAGTGAAGAACTTTCAGAACAGCCTGTACCCAACTATGTGACCACAAAGAATTTTTCCCTGATATTGAACAAAGAAAGAAAAATAAAATAAATTAAAGAAAAGAAAATTCTCCTCAAGAATTTGCAGCTTTGACCAGAGAACTTCAAACAGTGATCAGCTTAAACAATGAAACTGGTACCAAACCAGTTGTATCGCTATATACCTGGCAGAAGTAAAAAGAAATGCTCTCAGGAAGGAAGAACTTTTATCCTAGGCCTTTTAAAACATCCATACATAACTATCAGTCAAAGATAAATAGGCATATAATGAAATAAGTCACTATGAGTTAGATCTAGCAGATAAAAGCTGAGAGCATAAAAATTTTCTTTATACTTTATATATTGTAATTATTAGCCACATTCGAAAACATTCATGCTTACCCTGTTAAAATTTAAAAAAACACGAATTGAATAATATTTACAAGAACCAGAAAATTATAAAAGAGTCATAAAATATTTAAAAGTGAAAATTTAGGATTTATACATATAGTTAAAAATTCACAAAATGTTCATTGGAAATATCTGGCAGTAGATTGGGTGGAGTAGAAAAAGAAAATTAGTTCTCTTATGCTACCAGGTAGGATGTATTAATTTATTTTAGACCAACGTCCCCATGGAACCAAATGATATAATTAGTCCTTCACCTTTCTTTGCCTGACAGAGTAAAGGGTAAATTCCTTTTGTTGGAAGATGTATCATCTGGATTTTCTATTTTTTTAAAAATGAACACTGTTCAAAAACAACCAAGAGTTACTAGACTTCCAGTTTGCAGGATGTAATTTTGACTTATTTCGGTCTAGTACAAATTATTACTTTACCTTGCCACTGCTATTATCTTGATTTTACTAGAATATTGAGATACAAGAAAGGATTAAGATGCTGAATAAGATTCATAAAATAAGATATATTATTACAAATTAGTATTTAATAATAATTTCAAGAATAAAACTAGTTTGGGTCATAATAGAAACATGGAGAGCCCCGGGACCCTATCTGGAAAATTGAATAAATAAAAGGAAAGAATCAAGTATTTATTTTACCTTTCCTATGTAAACCTAGCCACTAAGTAATCAAATTGTAGGTAGAAAAAATCATCTCTTTGTAAAATATTCTGGATAATGAATATAACCAAATTGATAGCATTTCACTATTTCATAACCCCCCAGGAATTGATATATGATGAGTATGCAATCAACAAAAACCAAGATGGTGGACAATTCTGTGAATATTCTGAGAAAAATAGAATAGAATAAGAATTGTGGAAAAACTACAGAAGATTTAAATATTAATAAATAATTCAAATACCAGAAAGAGAAGAAAGAAAAAAAAGATACCAAAGAAATATTTGAAAAAATAATGACTGAGAATTTCCTTAAATTAATGTCAGATACCAAACCAAAAATCAAGGAATCTCAGAGAACACCAAGCAGAATAAGTAACAAAAAAAGCAAGATGTAAGTATATCATTTTCAAACCAAAGCAAATCACAGATAAATTAAATATCCTGTAAGAAGGTGGGATGGGGGGACTTTACTTATAAAAGGACAATAATAAGAATTATATCTGACTTTTCAGAACAGAAACCATGCAGGCAAGATGAGAGTGAAATAGTTAGTGTTGAAAGAGAAAGAATAAAAACACCACCTTATTGTACTCTGTAAAATAGTCCTTCAAAACTGAAGGAGAAATAAAAACTTTCTCAGACAAAACAAAATTGAGAAAAGTTGTTGCCAGTAGTCCTGCCTTCTGAGAAATGTTAAAGTTCTTTAGAAAGAAAGAAAATAATATAGATCAGATACTTTTATCGACATAATGAAAGGAAGTACACTGAAGGAGGAATAAAGGAAAGTAAAACAAAAACTTTTATTTTTATTTATTTTTGTTCTTAACTGATCTAACAGATAGTAGTTTCCTTGGTGTAGTATTCCCAAAGGAAACCACAACTTCTTTAAAAGAAATTATAATGATTATGACTTCATGTATGCAAAAAAGTCCTTTCCCCCAACATTCTTTTCTCAATTGGCTCTTGTCTGTCCTCAGTTCTACATATGTTATTGCTACTTTTTTGTAAGTGAAAAAATTTTACTTTATTTATCCTTTCCTTTGTCTATTATCATTTTGTTCTATTCAACATATATTAAGAAAATTACTTTAAATATTCTGAAAACAAAAATAAAACTAACTTCTGTATACTTATCATGCAGTTTAAGAAATAAAACATTACCAATACAAAAAATAATAATAGTGACAATGTGTTTGATTATGCATGCTTATGTATATATCTTTATGTGATATATATACACACATATACATATATGCTTATATATGTTTATATAAATGAAATGAATGACAGCAATAATACAAGGATGGGAGGGAAAATTAAGTTTTTTATTATACTGTACTCATAATAAAGCAGTATAGTGTTATGTAAAAGTGGACTTGCATTAATTGGAAATATATATTATATACTTTAGGGCAACAAGTAAAAAAGAAGCATAATTGATAGAACAGGAGAAAAAATGGAATCATTTAAAATGCTCAACTAAAACTACAAGAGGGAGAAAAAGAGTGGAAGAAAAAATAGGAACAAAGAATAAGAGCCACAAACAGAAAACAAAAGTAAATACGGTAGATATTAATCCTACTCTATCAATGACCACTTTGAATGTCTAAATGCACCAGTAAAAGACAGATTGTCAGATTTGATCAAATACCAAGACCCAACCAAATATTGTCTACAAGAAACTGACTTTAAATATAAAGGTGCATATAGATTAAAAGTAAATGGATGGTTAAAAAACATACTATGTTTATAGTAATTTTTTTTAAAAAAGAAGTAGCTATATTAATTTCAGACAGAGAAGTCTTCAAAGAAAGAAAATCTATGAGGAATAAAGAAGAGCATTATACAATGATAAAAGGGCCAATTCTCCAAGAAGACATAAGAATCCATAACATGTATGCCCCCATCAACAGAGTATCAAATTATGTAAAGAAAAAACTGATATCACTACAAAGAGAAATAGATTGATTCACTATCATAGTTGAAGACTTCAAAAGAAATCACAAATGGATAGATTTTCCAGGCAGAAAGTCAGTAAGGACATAATTAAACTCAACACCATCAATTAATGGGATACAATTGACATCTATAGACTACTTAATCCAACAACAGTGGAATGCATATTCTTCTCAAGCTCATGTGGAACACACACCAAGATAGGTAACATTCTGGGCCATAAAACATGCCATAACACATTTAAAAGAATAAAAACTATACAATATCTAGTCTCAGGTCATAGTATGGAATTACAATAGAAATCAATAACTGAAAGATCCCTGGAAAATCCCCCAATATGTGGAAATTTAACAACACACTTCTATACAATGCATGAATCAAAAAAGAAATTTCAAGATAATTTTAAAATATTTTGAACTAAATGAAAATGAAAACACAATTTATCAATATTTGTGGGATGCAAAGAAAGCAACTTTAGAGAAAAATGTGTAGTATCAAATGCAAATATTTAAAAAGAAGAAAGATGTAAAATTGATCATCTAAGCTTCCACCTTAGAAAACTAGAAAAATAAGAGCACGTTAAATCCAAATTAAGCATAAGAAAAGAAAGTTTAAGAATTTAGGTCAGAAATAAATAAAACTGAAAACAGGAAGCCAATTGAGAAAATCAATGAAACTAAAAAGGATGTTCTGTGAAAAGATTAATAAAATCTATAATTTTGTAGCCAGACAAAGAACAAAAGAGAGAGGACAAAAATTACCATTATCAGCAATGAAAGAGGAGATGTCATTACACATCTAATGGACATTAAATGGATAATCAAGGAATATCATGAACAACTCTATTTCACAAATTTGATAACCTTGAAATGGACCAATTCCTTGAAAGATACAATCTACTAAAAATCACAAAAGAAGACATAGACTTTTTGAATTGACTTGTATCTATTAAAGAAATTGAATTAATAATATCATTCCAAAACAGAAAGCACCAGACCCAGTTGAATTCACTAGTGAATTCTACAAAACATTTAAGGAACAAAAATAAAATGCCAATTCTCCATGATCTCTTTCAGAAGGTAAAAAAAAAAGAGGGAATATAACTCATTCTATGAGAACATCAGCACCGTAATACCAAAACCAGACAAAGACATTACATGAAAAGAAAACTGCAGAACAAAATCCCTTATGAATGCTCTGAAGAAATCTTCAACAAAATAATAAATTACATGATCACCTTAATAGTTGCAGAAAAAGCATTTGACAAAGTCCAACAACAATTAGTGATAAAAACATTCAATAAACTAGGTATAAAGGAAATCTTCCTCACCTTGATATGAATATATGCAAAACAACTATAGTTAACATCATACTTAATGGTGAGAAACTAGAAGGTTTCCATTAAGATCATGGAAAAGGCAATAATGTCCTCTCTTACCACTCCTTTTGAACATTGTACTGGAAGGTATAGCTAATTAAATAAGATAAGAAAAGGAAATAAAAGGAATAGTGATCAGGAAGGAAGAAATAAAACTCTCTTTGTTTGCAGATGACACATTTGTCTAGGTCAAAAGTCCAAAAGAATCACACACACAAAGAAAAAGAAACACCTGAAACTAAGAAGCAATTATAGCAAGGTTGCAGGATAGAAGTAAAATACATAATAGACCCACAAAAATATAGTCAACTGATCTTGACAAAGGAGCAAAGGCAATGCAATAGAGAAAATATAGTCTTTTTAACAAATGGTCCTATAATAACTGGAAGTCCACGTGACAGAAAAATGAAACTAGACATGGACTGACATCCTTCCAAAAACATTTACGGCACAAGGATCACAAATCAAATGTAAAATGCAAACCTCTAAGACTCCTTGATGATAACATAGGAGAAAAATGTAGATAACCTTGAGGTTAGTGAGGACTTTTTAGATAGGACACCAAAGGCATAGTCTATGAAAAAAAATTGATAAGTTGGACTTTATTAAAATTAATAACATCTGCTCTGTGAAAGGGATTGTCAGGAAAATGAAGAGACAAGCTACAAACTAAGAGAAAATATTTGCAAAAGAAATGTCTGATAAAGGACTATCATCAAAAAATATACTCAACAATAAGAAAGAAAACTATCCAGTTAAAAAATGGGTCAAAGACCTTCGTAGAACTCATCAAAGAAAATATGTAGATGCTAAATAATCATATGAAAACACAATTTACATCACATGTCTTCAGTAAAATGCAAATTAAAATGACAATGAGATACCACTACACACTTATTTTTATAATTGGCAAAATATGAAACACTGACAGATCAAATGCTGGTGAGGACGTGAAATAACAGGAAAACTCTCATTCATGGAAACGCAAAATGTTACAACCACTTTGGAAGACATTTTGGCAGTTTTTACAAACCTAAACATACTCTTACCATATGATCCAGCAATCATATTCCTTGGTATTTACCCAAAGGCATTGAACACTCCTTTCCACACACACACACAAAAAAAAACCCACAGAATTTATAGCAGCTTTATTCATAATTGCCAAAACTGAGAGGTAACCACAATGTCCTTCAGTAGGTAAATAAATAAATAAACTGTGGTACATCTATATAATGGATGGAAAAGGAGGAAACTTAGTAAGCCAATCTGAAAAGGATACATACTGCATGATTCCAACAAAATGAAATAATGGAAAAGGCAAAACTAAGGAGACAGTAAAAAGATCAATGTTTTCCAGGGGATAGGGATGGGAGCGGTGAACAGGCAGAACACAGAGGATTTTTAGGGCCATAAAACTATTCTGTATGATACTAAAATGGAAGATACATGTCATTAACCATTTGTCCAAACCCATAGAGCATAGAACATCAGAATGAATCCTAATGTAAACTGTGTACTCTGGATGATAATGATGTGTCAATGTAGGTTCAACAAATGTAACAAATATATCACTCTGGTGGAGAATGTTGGCAATACAGGAGGCTATGCATGCATTGGGAGTGGAAGTATGTGAGAAATCTCTGTACTTTGCATAAAATTTTCTATGAACCTAAAATTGCTCTAAAAAATAAAGTCAAAAAAAGAGAAAGTAATGAAAAAGAATTTGAGTGTTAATAAAAATTTAAGAAACATATAAAATTAAAACAATGGCAAGACTATACTATTAATGCCCAATGATGCATACTTAGAGAAATATAAAACTAAAGAAATGAATGGAAATAATTACTATAAAAGTTGGTGGTTATTACTTTTGGCGGGCAGCAGGGGTCTCTTATTAGGATGAGGCATATGGAAAACTTGTGGGATGGCTGACAAAGTTCTACAAACCTTGCCAGGACATAACCTGGGTGGTAATTACAAGAGAATTTTTCTCATTTTAATTTATTATGTTATACATATGTTTTATGTCATTTTTTGTATCTGTGTTCTGCTAAACTAAAACCAAACCAAGATACAGAATTTAAAGTTTTCAGCAAATTAGAAAACTCAATCTTTATAATATTTTAATATCTTGGTGTCCAAATCACAGCTTTTGTCTACTTCTCAAGTGTTCCTAGTTGATGAACAAAGACTTTAAGATTTCAATTGGATCAATACATATGAAAACAAGCAAAAGCCAACCCTGCTCTTTCTTTCAAAAGAACCAATTGAGAGATGAATAGATGAGGAAGGTGGAGAGACAGTGAACAAAATATTACCTTTATTCCTGGCAATCTGGAGAAAATGACTCTATTTGTTGACCAAATGAATTTACTAACCCTTCGTTGTGCATTGACAGTAGTATTCATCCTTGAGTCCTGCAGGGGTATAGTCTGCAGGGTATGGGTTGATGACATGAAAGAGTAATGAATAGATACATTTGGAAGATGGGTTTGCCTTGTAAAGAGAAGATGGATTGATTGGATTGAACATGTCCTCTTCGAAACTGACTGGTCAGGGAGGGATGTACCAAGAGGTAGGGAAAGAGGGCATGTGAATTACTCAAGTAGATGTTCCCTGTAATGGAAACAGGGGCTCAGGTGGAAAGATGTTCTGTGGAAGAGTGTAGTGTGCTTTGTATGTGTAAACTGATTTATTTAATCATCCTGCTGTTCCCTTTGTTAGACATTTTTTTCCTATTCTTTTACTAGAATAAGTGACATTTTAGTCATGCTCACGTGCATATACAACTTTGTGTCTACCTCTGATCGATTTGCTGCTTCATAAAGAAAATAAAAGAAATCATTAGATTTAGAAACCACTGTCAATACAACAGAACAGGGCACTGTTTTAAATTTAAGATCTCCTGCTGTGAAACATTTCACTTCAGATTCAGTCTTGTTTAGCAAAGAGTCATGTGTAAAATAACTTCAAGCAACATATTATGGAAGGTAAAGTAACCTCAGTATTTGATAGAGATTTTTTTCTCCCATAGCCTGTACTCAGGAATAGATTAAACAGTCAGTGCACACACTAAAGTGCAGAAATGGGATTAGGCTTCTCAGTTATCACAGTACTCTGAGATACAGCCTTACCGATCAGTTCTCCAGTAGAACAAAGCTCTCTAGTTGCTTAGCTTTCTACTACAGCATCTAATCCTCTGATCAGTTTTTATTATCTTTTATATTCCGGCAGCACATAGTGCCACTAGACATATACCAGCATACTTTTCTTTTTTCCTTTGTGAGTACAAATCTCTGTTGATGAAAAATACATTAGTATCAAAAAAGATGTTCTCTTTTTGTATCTATTTATCCAGTCATCTAACATTCCTGACAGAAAGAAGATTAAGGTGATCCATAAAAGACAAAAAAAAATGTAGGTTGTAAATGACCATGATTGTTAGGGTGCCAGTTTCCCCACTGACGTTTCCGTGATAATGTCTGTTAACAACTGCGTGAAACTGGAGTAGTGGCTGTTTTATCTTTGTTCATAAATACAAATCTTTATAATCCATTCTTTTTCAGCCCAAAGAATCTTCATGCAGTAAACATTTCTAGATTGGAGAAATTCTATAGGACAAGGAACATTTGAAGTTTGACTGCAATCTAGCTTGGCTGGATGTGGGGTGAAATAAACTGCAAGGGCTCTGTTGACTTTGAAAAAGAAATGCTTTCAGGCCCAAGTGGATTTCCTTTGGCCACTTAGAACTGGCGTGGTGTAACACAATTTTGCCAAAAATGCTACACAGAATTCAAACAGAACTTCTAGTCCTGATTACAAGGGACTTCTTTTATTTTCATATAGATATTTCAGTCTTCTATTCTTGAAGTAATCTAATTCATATTTATTATACTTTGTTCACAGGAAGAATGTGAAGTCCATTAAGGGTTTTCTGGCAAGGCAGTAACTTGACAGTAAGTGTTTAGCTGCCTTTTGTCACTTACTTCTAAACTCTCTTTGGACAAAACTGTTCAGGCCCTGGACAATTTTGCCCTCAGATCCATTTCTCGCACTTCCCTTACTTGACTACTTAATGTAAGGACTATGGCAAGGGATCTATTATTAATTAATTAATAATTCCTGTAAACCGTGCTATGCAGACTCTTGTTTCAACTTTTTCTAGCTAGGGTCTGCCACTGGAAGCCATTAGTGAAGATTTGAGGGCACAGGAAATGCCATGGCCTCCACTGGAGGCTTTCTTTCCTGCAGCAACTGAGAGGTATGCTCACATTTGAGCTTCTGTCATCTATTAGGATTCTTATAACTTAGCACCTGTTGCAGATAGACTTTACTCACAATACAAGGAAGTCCCATAGTGTGCACATTGTTCTGATAGCAATTCTTTGCAAAGATATAGGCCACATATGGATAGAAGAACTGAGTGCCTATATCTGGAAGATTATTTCTATTCATTCCTCAATAGACATTCACTGAGTACATAATATGTGCCACAGTATGCCTAAATGTCAAAATTACAAGAGCAAAAAACCAAAAATCCTTGCCTCTAAGTTTTTACACTGTTTTGGACGAAGGCAGAAAATAACAAAATAAATAGGTAAATTCTATAAGATATTAGAAGGTAATAAGTTATATGGAGAAAAGTAAATGAGTTAAGGGATACAGAAAGCCCTGCAGGGATTGCAATTTTAAATAGAATGAGTGGAGGAAGACTTTTTTAGAAGAAAACATTTGAGAAATACGCAAGGAAGATGAGGGCTGAGCCATGGATATGGCTGGGGCCTTGGACAACCAGGGGCAGGTGAGGCATAACAGTGTGAAGCCAATATGCTATATTGGACTACATGGGGATACAGCTGTAAGGTGTGAGGTTGGGGTGGCAATTAGGGACAGAGATTGTAGAGACTTTTAGGCAATGATAAGGGCTTAACTGTTACTTTGAGTAAGCTGAAAAATCATTGGAAGGGTGACCTGGTATAATTTGCATTTTAAAACACCATTCTTCTTGCTATGGTGGAGAAAGAAATATTTTAGGTTTTGTTATAAATAGAAGTGGAGAAAAATGTTGTAACTAGAGAAAATATGAGATCAAGAGAAGTGTTATTCTTTCTTTTAGGTTGGAAGAGATACTAACACATTTGATTAATGTACAGAATGGAATAATTTAACACAGAGAGAGAAAATTGATTATGCTGGAGAGAGAAGGAAATAATCCTAAATTAATATCTTTGAGTAAGTATGAGAAGCATCCACCAGGGTAAATATGGTAGCTTTGCTCTTAGATGAGTACACAGAAAACTTATCTCTGGTATTTGAGGTGGGTTGCTGGGAGGGTAGATATGGGTAGGGAGTCTGTTTCAGATGTGATATAGGAGAAATGAGTGAGGCAAGAGAAGCTTGTGGAATATCTTATTTCTTTAATTTTCTCAATAAAATAACAAGCATGAGTAGTAAGTGAGAGTGAAATGGTATTGAAGATTTGTAGAGAAATGAGAATGAATAAAATAGCCTTAGTGTAATTCTCTTGATTAAGTTTAAAGGACTTTCTTGTATCTTTTAAGTTTCCATTCTGAATTCTTTCTTTATATTAGGAAATATTTCTTGATTTGTTCATGGTTTTAGTTCCATTGTCTCTGAACTTTCCACCATGATCATGGTGAAGAAAAAATGATTATGAGAGAAACAAAAATCTGGCAGTAAATGGTCAAATGTAAGATGTAGGATCTTATTTTTGGATAAAGAATTGAGAGAGCAAGAATCATAGCTATGATACCTATCACAAGAAACTTTTTCTTCATCCTATATACAGACTGAATGGACCAGGAAAACATACAGTAGTATGACTGGATAGCTTAAGGCAAATTAAAGGAAATTGTCAGTAATTTGAAATTAGAGCATTCTATATTGTTATATATTTTTCTCCATGAAAGTTAAGCTTCATTAGTATTTAACCAGGGTTGGGATTTTACCAAGCAAATATGAAGAGTGAAAAAATAGTAAAGCCTATGAGGTTATATTCAAAATAATTAGTGTAATGATGATCATGGATTTTAGTCTGGATTAGGAGAGAATTCTCAGCATATTGAGAGATGAGCAAGAGGGAAAAGTTCATAGATTAATGGTACCAGTGTTGTCAAAGGACTATTAGAGTCAAAAGATTAGTTGAATGAGTTGGAAGATAGATGGTAGAGGTAGAAGCTTGTATACTCAACACTGAAATAATAAATACTGCATATATAAGTTTCAGAGTATGTTCATGTACCTAAGTGGCTGAGGTAGAATGGAAATCACAATCATTGGTGTAAAGCTGTTCAAGTGAAAAGCCAGGAGGTTAGAAGGTTTATATGGATATTGGAATTGGTAAGAATTACTCAAGAAACAGTGTTGGGAAGAGAGACATAAATCTAGGACTTCTTTGAAAAATCAGAAAAAATTACCAGTGACACTAACGCAGTGAAAAAAAAAAAAAAAAGAAAGAAGAAGATTTGTAAGTTTTCTGTCTTTTTGATAGAGGCATTTATGGAAATAAATTTTCCTCTCAGGACTGCTTTAGCTGTGTCCCATAGTTTTTGATAAGTTGTGTCTCCATTGTCATTTAATTCAAGGAATCTTTTGATTTCCATCTTGATTTCTTTTTTTTTTGTTGTTGTTGTTGTTTTATTTCTTTGAGTAGAAATGAGGATTTCTGTTAGGGTTCATTATTACTTTTATTCTGCTGTGATCTGAGAAGATGCATGATATAATTGCTATTTTTTTAAATTTTTTAAGGCATGATTTATGTCCTAGGATATGGTCAATCTTAGAGAATGTCCCCTAACCTGATGAGAAAAACGTATATTCAGTGAATTTTGGGTAGAATGTCCTGTAGATGTCAGTCAGGCCCATTTGTTCTAGAATTCTATTTAAGTCCATTATTTCTTTGTTTATTTTCTGTTTGGAGGATCTATCCTGTATTGTCAGCAGCGTGTTAAAGTCTCCGGCTATTATACTATTGTTATCTATCATTTGGTTCAGATCAAGTAGGGTTTGCTTTATGAATCTGGGTGCACCTATGTTGGGTGCATATATATTAAGTATAGGTATGTCT
>JAQIFY010003973.1:0-12136 GCA_028533085.1 Varecia variegata
AAAGAAAATATCTTTAATATTAACAGTTCCTAATAAGTGATCAGCAGTTACTTTTGGTGTTGCAGAGATTGTGATATATTGATGCCAGTCTTATGATAATTTTTATAGTATTAATAAAATATTAATTTATTAACTCAGGTTATGTTAGAATTACCATGATAGTATACATAAATTATTTAAAAACCTTTCTTTTGAGATTAGTCATTTCAAAATAAGTAATTTAGGGTCATCTTTGTGTACAACGTACATAATGATTTTAGTGTAGATGTGCAGAAATGTCCTACAAATAGATACTTGAGATTAAATTCTAGGTGACATAACTTACTACCAGCTACTAAATTCACTAAAAGGCTTTCTTATTCCTTTTCTTTATTCCCTCAGAAAAATGTAATAATGGATGACTACAAGAATATTCATAGCAAATTTATTCACAAAATCCCAACTCAAATAACTACAACAGGACAATGGATAAACAAATTTTGATATATTTATACACTAGAATAGTAAACAGCAATAAAAATGAATGAATTACTGATATATAGAAACAACATGGATAAATTTCAAAAAACATTGTAAGTGAAAAAAGCTATGTACAAAACTGTACTTATAATTCTCTTCATATAACATTTAAAAATAGTAAAAGTAATATAAGGTAATAGAAGTTAAAATAGTGTTACTTCTGCAGGGCAGAGATGGTAGGTACTAAATAGAAAGAAACATGAAGGAACCTTCTAGGGTAATTAAAATGTTCTATATCTTGATCTGGAAAGCATGTTTTCATATGTATATACATATGTAAAATTCATCAAACTGTACATTTAAGATTCTTGGACTTAATAGTATATAAGTCAGAACTTTAAAAATACATACAAAAGTATAATTACTGAGACTTGACAAGTAGATTTCCTATACATATGTTTTTACTTCTTAAATTTATCCTGCTAGGACTTTGGACAAGTCACTTAAACTCTTTGTTCTAGTTTTTTTCTCACATATAAAATAAGTATTATATCTACATTATAGAGTTATGAAGATTAAATGATGTATGAAGCATTTTGAATAATAAGTATTTAATAAACATTAGCTATTAGTATTATTACTGTTGTTATTATTCCAAACTGAGTGATAAACATTCTTGGGGATCTTATGAGATCAAAGGAAAAACAATGGTTAATATAACTTGAATCACTTTTGGAGCCAGTTAAGTGGGCTAATGGCCTTTATTCCTATGGTTCTTTTAAATTTTCAAACACATTTTTGCATATATTTTCTATTAAATATCATCTCAAAAACCGTACGATTCTTTTTTAAGCTTCTCGTAAAGAGTTTCTAAAATACCAGAGGGTAACGTTTTACCCAGTGGCTGACAGTATTCTTAGCTGAAGAGTGTATTTTATGACCTCTTTATGGTGTTCTCTGAAAATTAACAAGGTGACTACATTAAAATGTTTATTAGTCTGTTTACGCTTTGGCACTCCTTTTAGACTTTTATTTAATTTCCAAGAGGGATAATGATTGGAAGAAAGGTCCCACATAAACAGAAAATGTGAGTGTCAAAGAAAACTGATATATATCTTAATAGAATGCAGATGTCCTGAGTGCTGTGAAAATGCTCCCTCTGACATGACTATAAAATGTTAGAGTCCAGAGATTTCTTGGATTACAAATTTTTGGAGTACAATTATATGTATGAGATTATTTTGACTAATTTCTCATTTTAAAGGTGTGGAAAACAACTGAGACAAGTTTAAGAGAGATTCAGTAACTTACCCAAAGTTAACATCTCCAAACAAAACTATGGGCCTCTGACTCAGTGCAATTTTCTTTCCTCTATGCCAGTTTCCTCTCTTGTTGCTTTCCTTTCCCTGAACGATAGTTTCTAAATTTGAAGCTAAATTTACTTTCCATAGCTCAAACAGACTTTCATTCAGAAGTATTTCCATTAATCCGTAAAATAGTTGATTGAGACTTAAATATTACTCTGTCTAAATTCTTTTGCATTTACCTAACAAGTCTTCCTTCCTCTTAAATGTCAGAACTCCAAGTTACTTATAAGATTTATAATAGACTGTGACCAAATTTATTAATGCATAACTAAGGCATCAATAAGTAACCAAAGGAGTATGTGGGACTTCTGCCTACAATGACCTCCTTAAGGAAAACCAAAAATTTATTTCTCAAAGAGCGGAGTTCAACTGCTCTGATTTTAACAGTGAGAGCACCCAGGATGGGTCATTTGCAACATTTAATCTATTTAACTTGATGAATGTATTTTATATATGGACAATATTGATTTGAATCATTCAGTTTGGAAAACTTTTGCTAGAGATTTTTGAAAACCATACTTTTTTTATTATTATTTCAATATATTTGGGGGCACAAGTTGAATTCTGTTACATTTATATATTATTGTATATTGATGAAGCCTAGGCTTTTAGTGTACCCGTCACCAAAAGAGTATACACATTGTACCCAATAGGTAATTTTTCATCCCTAACTTCTCCCATCCTCCCCCCTTTTAAGTCTCCAGTGTCCATTATACCACTCTGTGTGTCCTTGTGTAGCCATAGCTCAGTTCCCACTTAAAAGTGAGAATCTGTGGCATTTATTTTCCTATTCTTGAGTTACTTCACTTAGCATAATGGCCTCCAATTATATTCAAGTTGCTGCAAAAGACATCGTGTAATTATTTGTTATGACTGAATAGTATTCCATGGGGTGTATGTGCATGTGTGTGTGCAATGTATACATGGATACAATGGCTGGATACTTTCTGGACAGCCCTCGTGTGTGTGTGTGTGTGTGTGTGTGTGTGTGTGTGTGTGTGTAAATCTAATTAAGTAACAGGAAAAAATTGAACAAACCAATATCAGACTCAATGTCCTTACCTAAAAATTACTCACATATGGAGCATATTGTGGTAGTTTAAATCCTAAAATTAAGGTCCAATACTATGTGCTCAGGAGGCCCTCAAATGGCCTAAGTGCAAGTTACCCTCTTCACTCTGCTTCCATGGGTGAGTTTCCCTAACTAAACAACCCCCTTATCAAACAGACCAGGTACAGTTCCTGCTTATCCCTGAGTAGTAGGTTTCAGTTCCCTGCCAGTATGCAGAATTATTCCAACAAGTCAATCTCATCCTCCCTTGGGAACCAAAGGGTACCCCACCCTACTATTATTATGAATCCTGTCCACCACAGCTCTTGGTTGTTCACTCTGTTCCCAAGGACAATCCCCTGTGACCCTCCATAGTATGCAGTGTCCTCCTCTCCTAGGCTGTGAGTACACTGACTAACTGATGTCCTCTGTTAATCTTACCTGTCTAATGTTGGGTCTCCTATGTTCAGCCATCCCCATACCTCTACGGGAGGAATCCTTCCACTTACAAGGTCAATAGGAGACAATTAAAACACATACATAAGTGATTTTGTACTTCAGCAAGTTGAACACATTAGCTGAAAGCAGAGACACCATTGGGCTGATCTTCTTCCACACTGTCTACATCACATATTCATACATCCTTGGCCCATGTACCCCCTTTAAGTTGTATAATCACTACAATTACAAAACAAACCTTTTATATTTTTCACCCTTTTTCCTGTGGGTAGCCAGGTGTTTTCCATTTCAGGCAACAGAATGAACCAAGGAAATGAATGAAATGCTGAATGAGATTACATAAAAGCAAGTGACAGCTGTTAAACATTCTACTGGATGTGCTTCATTATCATCTAAAAAAAAAAAGGATAGACTATCATTTTTAATTTAATGTAAGGAAAAAAATAACAAATGGTTTCACATTGATTTTTAATCCTATAATTATACCAGAATTAAAAAATAATTTTTACAAAACACTTAAAGGAGATTTACAGGTCATGGTGGTAGAATTAAAACAGATTTATATCCTTTGCCTCCTGAGGACTCATTGAAACGCTAATTAGTAAAGAAATAAACATAGTATCAACTAACAACAGCAAAAAGATTGAGAAATGGAACTATGACAATGAAAGCAATTTTAATGAATTTCTAAAAAGAATGATGGCATACTGACCACCGAGGCAGAGCAGAAGTTATAGCCTGGAAAATATGCCAAGGACTCTGTAGAGAGAGAGGCAGCTGACCCAGAGAAGGTGGGGATTCAAGGTCTACAAATCAGAGAGAGAGTGTAGAAGCAAAAAAGAGGGCAAAAGACAGGAAGCGACATTTATGAGTCTGAAAACAGAATAATATTGACTCCATACCCACTCTCCCAATCTAGAGGGCATAATTAACAACTAGCCCACAACCAAGAGAATTATATTCCTGATATTGTCATGTGTCTATCTTTTAAAATTGATCATTTCTGGGATGAGGCAAGCTCTTTCAATCTAAAAACTCTTTCATCTCAAAGAAGTTTTACTACCATTTGGAGTATTATATCTTCCAGTGTATGTTGGTCATTTAAAGTTGCTTAACATCTTGAAATATCATCCCTAAATATTAGTAATTTTCCACAAGTGTGACTTCCTGTCTCTAAGTTAGAAGCCAAAATACTCAGGTGGAGGAATTGATCTTCCAGTAGGCATGGTGGTAGAGATGTCACACTCGTGGGGTATAGTGGGGTAGAGAAGCTTTTGCCTCCAATCCTAAGTAGTGGTGCCAGTACCATTTGTACTGTAGAAGCCCAAATGTACTTGGGTCCATTCTTCCTGGCTGTCTAGCTTCAGAATCTGATCCTCGGTCTTGAGTGGCAAAGGTCCCAAGCAGAGAAGGCAGTTGTATTTTTGCTAGAGAAGCCCCCAAGTTTTCCTTGGGCATTGTGTTTCCTAGGGTATTGCTAGCTCTCCAGTTGGACTGTAGAGATGTTGCCAGACATGTTTAAGTAGATTCCTTTACTTCTTCAACTAGCCACTGTGCATTCTGTTGTTTGCAGGAAGAATTTTGACCAACATGTGTCTCTACCTGTTGCATTTTTTCCTTATGGAAATCTTCTTATTAGCTTATATGGTCTTCTATATCATTCATGTCTTTTATCAATATAGTCACAATTTTATTTCTTTGTACTTTTTACTGTGTTTTATTTTTTATCAAATCTTCCAGAAAATTAACTTTGTTGTCATTTTCCTTTTTTGATTCCTCTGTTACTATTCCAAATTCTAAAATCATGTATTGTTTTTCTCCAAAAGTCCTTAATGGACTCTAATCATAGTAAATTCAAAGTGCATAGTAACACGTAAATTAAAATGTGTCATTCTGTTTCTCCCATTAGTTCTGTGTCTTATAAAGGCATCTGTTCTTTGTTCAGTTTGCTTTTCCTGCTGCAAGCTCATGTGTCCCCTTCTATGGAATATAATTGCTCTTTGCATGGTTGCAACAGTGAATGGGGGATCTTTCAGCATTAGGACCCATCCATCATCTGTTATACTCTTCCTAGAGACAGTAGATGATAGAATTGGGAATTTTTCTCCAACTAGCTATTAGCAAAAGCATTGGCAAGCTAAGCCATCACTACTGAAGTATATTGTGGAGGAGAAGACACGCTCCTTTCAGATACATGTGTCAAGAAGTCCTAATACCATCATTATGGTTGAGTGCTGAAATATCTTTAGGGACAGTCTCTTGCAACATTTACATACAACAAAAACATAAAGACAGCCCTCTCAACTGGGTGGAATATTTGAACATCATCAGGCTCTTACATACTGTCATCTTTTTAATCTAAAACATTAGATCTGAGATATATACAGTGAGAACTGAAGCTAAAATAATTTTCTTTTCCTGTATTAAATTATACTGGGACCAGACACATTCTCTTATCTTTGGAAAATTCAGAACATATCATTTTTCAGTTGCATTAGTGCATTTTTTCAGTAATGTAGAAATTCTTTTACATGTTATACAAAGTCTTCTGAATGACAAAGTCAATTGGTCATAGATGTCATTTTACTTTGTCAGATATTATTTAATTGCTTGATCAAAATGCTGAGTAGGTTTTTATCATCACCCAGAAGAAAAAGAATAAAAAGTGGTCACCTACTGTAAAATATGATTTAAAACATTTCACTTACCAAAAACTGAAGTTATTAACTTATAAATTTTTAAAGAATATTAACCTTACTCATGGTTTATCCTAGGACTGATAAAAAGATGAACCTTCTTGATCAATTTTGTTAAATTTTTATTTTCTTTATATTACTACATTTTATGTTTTCTTTCTGGTGTGCTTAGAGACCTAGATATGAAATATACAGTTACACATTTAGGTGTCTCATATCAAAATCATGTCTATCCAACTATTGGTTAGATAATTATAAACTGGTTATTAAATGGCTCTAGAAAAAAGAGAAACTAACCTATGAAATTTTTTCTTTTAAAGATTCAAACAACTTATAAATAGCACGTGAGTCAAAGAAGAATTTCAAGAGAAATTTTAAAATATTTTGAACTAAGTGGAAATTAAAATATAATTCATCAAAATTTGTGGGAATTAGTGAAAACAACGTTTAGGGGGAAATGTACAGTATTAAATGCATGTCTTAGAAAAGAAGAAAGATCTGCAATCAACCATCTAGATTTCTGCCTTGGGAAACTAAAGAAAGAAGAGCAATTTAAGCTTATAAAGCAGAAGAAAATAAATAAAAAATGTTATAATAGAAATTAATAAAATAAAACAATAGTGAAAAATCAATGAAAACAAAAGCTCACTCTTTGAAAAGATCAATAAACTTGATAAACATGTGTTCAGTCTAAGCAAGAATAAAAGATGCAAGTTCCTAATTTAAAAAATGAAGTAAACATTGTCATTACTAATCCCATGAATTTTAAAAGAATACTAAGAAATGCTATAAACAATTGTATGACTACAAATTTGATAATTAAAATGAAAAAGACCAATTCCTTGAAAGACACATACTACCAAAACTTACACAAAGAAAAACAGATAATCTGTATAGGCTTATATATTAAAGAAAATGAATCAACAATAAATAAATTTCAAAAAAATAAAGTAAAGGTCCAGATGGTTTTATTAGTGAATTTACTAAATATTTAAGGAAAGATAATATCACTTCTTCATATCCCTTCCAGAAAGTAGAAGCAAAGGAAATACATCCTAACTCATTTTTTGAGGCCAGCATTACCGTAATATAAAAGCCAGATAAAGATATTACAAGAAAAGAAAACTACAGACCAATATCTCTCACGTGCATAGATACAAAAATTCTCAACAAAATACTAGCAAATGAACCCAACAATATGTAAAAAAAAAAAAATATATATACCATGACCAAGAGGGATTTATTCTAGGTTTGCAAGGCTGATTCAGTACTTGAAAATTAACTAATGTAATCCATCACATCAACAGGCTAAAGAAAAAAAATCATTTGATTATATGAATTAATGGAGAAAAAGCATTTGATAAAATCCAACACCCATTCTTGATAAAAACTCTTGAGCAAGCTAGAAATAGAAAGGAATTCCCTCAACTTGATAAAGGACATCTACAGAAACCTATACTTAGCATCCTATATAATGATGAGAAATTTATGCTTTCCCCTAAGATTGGGAACAATGAAAGAATATCCTGTCAGCACTTCTATTCGACATGATACTGGAAGTTTTGGCTAGTGAAATAAGGCAAGAAAAGGAAATAAAAGGCATATGGTTAGGAAGGAAGAAAGTAGACTTGTTTGCAGATGACATGATTGTCTATATAAAAAATTCTATACAATTGACCTAAAATAAAAAACAAAAACTCCTGAAACTAATAAGTGATTATAGCAAAGTTGCATGAATACAAATTTAATAACAAAATCAACTACTTCTCTATGTACCAGCAATGCCTAACTAGAATTTGAAATTAAAAATACAATATCATTTACAATTGCTAAAATGAAGGAAACTATAAAACTCTAATGAAAAAAAACAAAGATGACCTAAATAAATAGAAAGGTATTCCATGTTCATTAATTGGAGGACTCAAAATTGTTAAGACATCAATTCTTCCAAACTCGATCTGTGGATTCAGTGAAATTTTAATTAAAATCATATAAAGCTATTTTGTGGATATGAAAAAACTGATTCTAAAATTCATATGGAAGGTAAAAATCTCACAAAAATCAATATAATACTTAACAAAGAACAAAGTTGGAGAAGTGACAGCCCCTGACTTATTATAAACTACAGTAACCAAGACAGTGTGGTGTCAGTGAAAGACTAGGCACATAAATCATTGAAACAGAATAAAGACTTTAGAAATAGAATCAAACAAATATAGTCAACTGAACTTTGACAAAGGAACAAAGGCAATTCAATGGAGAAAAGATAGTCTCTTCAAAAAAACAGTGCTGGAACAAGTGGATATCTATATACAAGGAAATGAAACTAGACATAGACCTTTCACAAAAACTAATGCAAAATGGATCATAGATTAAATATAAAACATAATATCATAAAACTTCTGGAAGATAACATGGCTTGATAGCTCATTTCTATCAAAAACCTAGACTTCAGTTTCGTGATGAGTTTTTACACACAATAACAAAGACATTCATGAAAGAAAAAATCGATAAATTAGAATATATTAAAAGTAAAAATGTCTACTCTGTGAAAGACACTGTTAAAAGAATGAAAAGACAAGCCATACTGAGATAAAATATTTACAAAATATGTATCTAATAAAGAACTTGAATCCAAAATATACAAAAATACTTTTGAAACTCAACAGTGAGAAAAGAAAAAACACATTTAAGAATTTGGGAAAAGATCTGAACTGATACCACAACAAAGAATACATACAGGTGAGAAAAAGCATATGAAAAGATGCTCATCATCATTTCTCATTAGGGAATTGCAAATTAAAACAACAATGAAGTACACAGCTATTAGTATGGCTAAAATCCAAGTCCTGACAATACCAAATGCCAGTGAGGATATAGAACAACCGAAACTCTTATTCATTGCTGGCAGGAATGACAAATTCTATAGCCATTGAAAGACAATTTGGTAATCTATTACATAGCTGCACACAGGCTTACCAAATGATCCAGCAATCACTCTTGTAGGTATTTACCCATTTGAAAACCTATGTTCACACAAAAATCTGCATGCAAATATTTATAGCAGCTTTATTTGTAATTGTCAAAGCCTGGAAACACCCAATATGTCTTTTAATAGGTAGGTGAATGAATAAACATTTATACAATGGAATATTATCCATCAATAAAAAGAAATGAGCTATCAAGCCATGAAAAGACACAGAGAAGCCTTAAATGCATATTGCTACATCTGAAAAGGATACATTCAGTATGATTTCAATTATCTTATGTTCTAAAAAGGGTAAAAGTCAAATGATGGTAAAAATACCAATAGTTGCTAAGGGTTTAGGGGAGTTGGGAGAGTTAAATAGGTGAAGCATAGTAGATCTTTTGAATGATGAAATTATTCTGCATGATACTGTAATTGTGGGAACATGACACTATACATTTGTCAAAACCCATAAACCTCACAACATGAAGAGAGAAATTTAATGTATGCAATGTTTTAAAAATTATTTCAAATTTTGGGGACTCTCAGTATGGAATGCAGAATGTGACAAAACAATCTGACTATATGATAAGCATGTAAAACTATCTCACATTCCCCCAACAGTGCACATCGCACTCATCATGTAGGTATACACCCTTGAGGCTCAGTCTCGGGGGGTTGGGAGGGGCATGGGTAATATACTTAACCAGAATGGTTGTACCCCCATAATAAGCTATAATAAATAAAATAAATAAATAAATAAATAAGAGTTCATGAAACAAAAAAATAAAAATAAAAATAAAAAAATAAAACTATCTCACAGATGAGGGTGGAGGAAACAGTGCTGAATTAAGTAACTGTGGAAATGAGCATAGTTTGCAAGACCAAAAGCAAAAGAACCTGTACACGAGCACTGTACTTTAGTTGAGAAAGTTGTTTCCCATGGGAATACATACAGGTTAAGAATTCTGTTAATTTTTTTTAGAGACAAGGTCTCATTATGTTGCCCAGGCTGGCCTCTAACTCCTGGGCTCAAGTAATCTTCTCCTTCTGCCTCAGCCTCCTGAGTAGCTGGTATTACAGGCACATGCCACCACATCCAGCTCACAGGTTAAGATTCTGACACCACTATGTATGTACACTAGAACCAAACAGTTAAGTAAATGGGTGGCTGATGATGGGAGCCAGGTTTCTCACTGCTGGAGTGGGAGGTTATAGATAAGCAAGGGAGGCTAGAATGATCCATATGGATTATATGAGCTGAAGATATCAATATGAACTCATGTTTAGCTTAATATAAACACAGATGGTTTCACATAAAAATGTTTACAGGTGTGTGTATATACATGGTTAGTATACATGCATATATTTCCTTGCTCTGTCAATTGAGAGGGCCTAGAAGCAAAGATATTTCAGTAGCAATAAGCAATTCCAGAACCAGATTTTGGCTTCTAATACCATTCTTCACCAAAATTAACCAAGTTTCCTTGGAGAAATGGCTGCTTCTAGGATTGGGGCACCTTGTAGTAACAGAAAGCAAGAAAGTGCCAAAACAAACAAACAAAAACCATCATGATAGTGTAATGTAAAAGGGACACAGGAGTCAACTGAAAGAGCTCTCAGTGGTCAAAGCTGAAACAGTATGGACAATAAAATAAATAAAGTAGGATAGGTTATAACCCAAAGTATAAAATAAATATCCATTAGTCTATACTGATACAAATAAATAAATTGAGGAGAACAGATAAATCTCCCATCCAAAAGAATCCCCAATAAATTATATACATACTCCACTCTCAAGCAGATGGAGCATAACTCTCCAGTCCTTAATGTGGGTTGTACATAGTGACTTTTTTCCACGTAATATAAAAAGAGTACAAAAAAAGTAACTGCATATTGGAAAATCCTGACAACCCCACCTCAGCCAGGTGATCAAGATCAGCGTTAACAGTGTTAAGTCATGTTGACAGTATATTCCCTGGATGTGCTATAAATCATCTTTGCAGTCTTCTTCTCAAAAAGCAAGAACCCCAGTCTAATTATGAGAAAAACCTCATGCAATGCCCAAATAAAGGACATTCTTCGAAGCACCTAACTAATACTCCTCAAAACTGTCAAGGTCATTAAAAACAAAGAAAGTCTGAGAAACTGTCATATCTAATAGGAACCTAAGTAAAGGGAACAACTAAATGTAATGTGGTGTCCTTGATGAAACCTGGAACAGAAAAAGGGCGTTAGTTGAAAACTAAGGAAAACTGAATAAAGTATAAACTTTAATTAATAATATATATTAATATCAGTTCTCTAATTGCAACAAATGTACTATAGTTATGTAAATGTTAATAATAGTGGAAACTGGGCAGGAAGTATATGGGAACTCTGTACTACCATCACAGATTTTCTATAAATCTAAAGCTGTTTTACGCGTAAACAGACCAATAATGAGCAATGAGATTGAAGCAGTAATAAAAAATTTTCCAACAACAAAAAAAAAGCCCTGCACCAGATGGATTCACAACTGAATTTTACCAGACCTACAAAGAAGAGTTGGTAGCCATTCTGCAGAAATCATTCCATAACATCGAAAAGTAGGGAATCCTCCTCAGGGATGCAAGGATGGTTCAACATACATAAATCAATAAATATGATTCGCCACATAAAGAGAAGCAGAAATAAAGATCCTATGATCATCTCAATAAATGCAGAAGAGGCATTTGACAAAATTAGTACCCTTTCATGAAAAATACCCTCAATGAACTTGGCATGGAAGGAAATATAGCAAAATTATCAAAGCCATATATGACAAAGGAACAAAAGACATTCTATAAAAAAGACATCTGTACTAGAATGTTTATAGCAGCACAATTCACAATTGCAAATATGTGGAAACAACCCAAGTGCCCATCAATACATAAGTGGATTAATAAAATGTGGTATATGTATACCATGGAGTACTTACTCAGCCACAAAAAACAATGGTGGTCTAGTACCTCTTGTATTATCCTGGATAGAGCTGGAGCCCATTCTGCTAAGTGAAGAATCATAAGAATGGAAAAACAAGCTCCATATATACTCAGCATCAAATTGGTATTAACTGATCAACACTTAAGTGCACATATAGTAGTAACATTCATTG
>JAQIFY010003974.1:0-12135 GCA_028533085.1 Varecia variegata
GGTTTTCCACCTGTTTACGTGCTCTGCTATCTCTTTCCTCAGTGTTTCATAGTTCTCCCTGTAGAGGTCTTTTACCTCCTTAGCTAAATATATTCCTAGGTACTTTATTTTCTTTGTTGATATTATGAAGGGTATTGAGTCTTTGATTTGGTTCTCAGTTTGACTGTTATTGGCATATATGAATGCCTCTGATTTGTGTGTATTGATTTTGTATCCTGAGGCTTTACTGAATTCATTTATCAATTCCAGGAGTCTCTTGGTTGAATCCTTGGGGTTTTCTAGATATAATATCATATCATCAGCAAAGAGTGAGAGTTTGATCTCTTGTGTCCCCATTTGGACACCCCAGGCTCTCCGGCCTGATTGCTCTTGCAAGGAATTCCAGCACTATGTTGAATAGCAGTGGGGACAGTAGGCAACCTTGTCTGGTTCCAGTTCTAAGTGGGAATGCTTTCAATTTTTCCCCATTCAGTATGATGTTGGCTGTGGGTTTGTGATATATGCCTTGTATCATTATTAGGTAGGCCCCATCTATGCCTGTTTTGTTAGGCGTTCTTATCATAAAAGGGTGTTGAATTTTGTCAAATGTTTTTTCTGCACCTATTGAGAGGATCATATGGTCTTTGTTTTTGCTTCTATTTATGTGGTGAATTAAATTTATAGATTTGCACATGTTGAACCATCCCTGCATCTCTGGGATGAAGCCCACTTGGTCATGATGGATTATTTTCTCGATAATCACCTGGATTCGATTTGCTAGGATTTTATTGAGAATTTTTGCATCTATATTCACAAGGGATATTGGTCTGTAGTCTTCTTTTTTTGTTGAGTCCTTTCCTGGTTTTGGTATCAGAGTTATGTTGGCTTCATAAAATGTGTTGGGAGGATTCCATCCTTCTCGATGTTATAGAATAACTCTGTTAGGATTGATTTCTACTTTTATTCCACTGTGATCTGAGAAGACGCATGGTATAATTTCTATTGTTTTAAATTTTTTAAGACATGTTTTGTGCACAGGGACAAATGTTAACATCAACTTATTCACCTGGAACACCTGTCATCCTCGCCTTTCCAGTCCATCTTCGTTAAAAATCTAGGAAAGGACTAAAAGTGTGCTATAGTGTTCTTAGCTTTTGTACATAACTAAAATGAATTTGGAGGGAAGGAAGAAGTACCCACAGAAATATGGTGATCAACCAACAAAAGGCTGTAGGTACTTAATTTCAGAAAAAGTGGCTAAAATTCCATGTCTATTTGTTCTTCTATGATCTAAGATGGCATTTTCTGGGTTGGCTCCCAGAACACCAGCATCTCTGTGGCCTCTTGGTCATTACCATGGGTCATGAGCAGAGTTGGATGGTGGTATAGATAGGGCCTCAGTTGTGGCACAGAGCAGGATATCTCCTGCTCATGGCATCCATATGGTGTGTATGTATACAACCATGGAAAGCAATGGTGGACTGTCAGAAAGACCTTTCTAGAAATGGCATGTTAGATACTGGTGTGGCTAGAGCCTGTCTGAACTCTTCCTTACAGTTCTGCCAACATGCTTTGACAAGAACCTATCGGGGCCATCCTGACAAAAAAAGACCTCTTCAAGTGAGTGTCTGATACAGTTTCTGCCAAGTGCTTGATAGTTTTAAAATAAGAAACACAGTTTATGAATAATTCTATTTCTTCCATTTACTCTAATTTCTCAGACTTGCTGAAGTGTTGAAATGCTCAGTTACTGACATGATTTCTTTCCTTGTTCTTTCTCCTTGTGTTCATGTGTCAAGCAGAAGTTGCAACTTCTTGTAACTTGATCACACCAGCACTGTGAGGGCTGAAGGACTGCTGCAGCCCTAGTAAAATATTCCCACAGATGAAGAGTGGACCAGCTGCAGGTGGAGGAATGGCTAGGATTTGGAAGATTCATCAAGAGACTTTTTATCACAGTCATTGTTTCCCAAGACAGGCTGATCACAGTAAAACACTCCTGCATACTCTTCCTGTTGCTTCAGCAGGACATGCAGGTGCAGCCCTACCAACTTGCCCAAGGATGGCAAACCCACTCTGAAAATATACTGGGTTGCATTCAGGGGGATCCTAGTTGTTAACAGCCCACAATCCTGAGTGACCATCTGTGTAAAAAGCTCTTTCCTCAGGAAGAGAAAGGGCAGAGGAGGGACAGTTTATGCACAAAGAACTTCTTTCTGCCTATGAATCAATACTTACTGTCAGCTACAGCACTCAGTACTTCAAAGGCAGACAACCCAGGAAGCAGCACACTTGTGGTCCCACCTTGAACCTCCCAGGACTGCCCAGTGTCTCTGCCTTGTAGAGCAAATCATATGATGATCGCTTAGCTGCCCAGGGGAGGTAAAACACCCTTAACCTTAGCTTGCCTTACCAATGCCTGAAATTGCATATTTCCATAGTCATGTCCAGCATAGACATAAATTATTTATAAACCTGTGTGCCAATAATACAAAAAGATACAGCATATTCCAAAAAATATTTATTTCCATAGATTAGGTTTTGGCAATGTAACTTGAAATCAAATTTCACTTAAATACGTTTCTGACTGAAGCTTGTTCTTTCTAGTCTAGTTCCTTTCTTGTTCACTTGGCTTTAATCCCATGAGTATGTAAAGGCTACTGGGAAGGTAATGTCCAAATCTTAGAAAATCAAGGTTCTTAAAAGAAAGGAAGGACTTTAAGTACACCTCTTAGAATATATTACTCCACTACATAAGCCTAGGTATCTAATTTTAAAAATATCACCAGGTCAATTTTGGTAACCATTTATTCTTTTGTCAAAGTCACATTGCCAAGAAGCCAGAGACTATGCTTGGGCTTCTTCTTCTCCTAATTACCAGGCTCACAGAACTGAGGAATGGTGTCAGGACAGCATGGGAGAAATGTCCTATGGAGGTCATCACCTCTGCAACAGCCAGATAGGCGTTTTTCATAAGCATGAAGTCTCCTCAGCATTTAGAGATAAACATAATTGATCTAGTGGCTTAAGTTTACCATCCAAAAGACCCTCCTGTGTAAGTAGATGAACACTGTGCATAGCAGCTTTCTCTGCATTCACAATGTCTGTGGAGAGAGAATGAAGGAGACAGAAAATAAATCTGGGCATAGCCTGGAAAGTTGGAAGGCAGCTGAAACCCATCACATGGGCCTTCTCCACGCTCAGGCCACACTACCTTGGGTATGTGCTGGCAAATGTTTCCAACGAGAGGATTTAGTGAAGCACCATGAAGTACTCCAAATAGGTGATATTTAAAGTGGTCACAATCAGTTCGGTCTAGCCTGGCATGGCCCTTTTAAACAAAAGCAAATAAGCTTTTAGCAGAACATTAAAACTCAACTGAGAGGGTAAGTTCCCTCCTCCTGGAATCTATCCAGACAACTAGACATTTGCCTGTCCTCCTCTCCCTCCTCTTACTCACATCTTCTCTGCTTATCAGACCACCTATCATCTATCTGAACCATGCCTCCCCACCTCCTTCACTTTTAACAGCCCCCTATGCTTTGATGCTCCATTTGAACCCACTTCTCTAGCCCTATCCATGTCTACCTGACTAGGAAACATGGACCTGGTTTTGACCTACTGCAACCACACTTAAGGGTCAATGCATTCCTACTTTCTGCCTGAGCTCTCCATTGGGCATTAGGTGAAGGGTGTGAGACCATTCCCGAGAAACTGGCCAGGGAGTACTATTCATAGTGCTTAATTTATCCCATTTATCCAACTATTTTTATGACACATTAAAATGTATCTGCTATTCCTACACAAATGGGATTCACTGGTATTGCAGGCACATATTTTGGCATATTCTTTCCCTTAAGCAGGAAGTTCTTGTGAGAAAATTATCTTCTAAGAAATGTGATGGAAGAGAAGGTAGAAAAAGGCATCTCCATGAAGAGTTCTGTGTTAGTTCCTACAATCCAGCCTCCATAGGAGACAACAAAGCCCATCTGCTGTATTGTCATACTGCCCTGGTGAATATGATGTGAGGGATTCTGGAAAAGAACAAATGGCTATAAGAGCCAAAGGGGTCACTGGCTGCAGAATACAGTCAGAAACTTGACTTGGGCTACAGAAACTTTACTGGCTGAAGGGCTTCTCCAGAGCATAGTTCAAGACCTGCTCAGGAGAGGAGCATTGGACTCCATCCCCCTAACCCATCTCCCTTCCCAGCCCCAAGCAGATCTGCCTACCTGGCATAATGACATCAGGAAATCCCAATTTTCTTGTTATTGCCAATCCCCTATTAAATATCATGGGATTTTCTCTCCGAATCTGTTCCATGTCTCCACGAAGAAGCTGTAGAGCAATGATAAGACCTGCAAAAACAAAAGCATTTCCTTACTCAGAACCATACTACCACCCTGTTATGTAGTACTAGAAAAAACATTAGAAGTCACATTCTTCAGAGGAATATGTGCAAAGTTCAGCATTTTTCTTCTTGCTTAAGACTCCATGATGATTTCAGACCCTCCAGATAATCTTTGTTTAAAACTTGGGAGAATCTGTAATGTCCCCTCAGGAGAGCTGGCTTCTGGCTTATTACTTGCACCCTTGGAGTACTGTACAAAGTTAGAATGTTCTGAAATTCCCTCCTCCACTCCACTCTCCTGAGGGCCCCCACTGCAGCTACTGCCTAGAAGGTTGTCCAAGGTCAAGCCTATATGGAGTTAGGAAGTTTTATCTCTGAGATTGTGAATGGGATTAGCTGTCAACAGGACAATGAATTTAGGTGCTGATCTATGGGTTGGCAGGAGGTACCCTCAATGATCTGTAAACTTGGGAGTTGAACAAAAGATGAGTATCTATAGAAATGAAGGACTAAGGTGTTATGACAGTGAGTATGATTAGAAGAATAGCAGCTGGAATGAAGACAGGAGCAAGCAGAATTATAGAATAAGAATGATATGGGAATGGGGAGTGGTGAGGAGATGGAGAAGCCTAGAAAGAGAGAAGTCAGAAGAATCATAGACATTTTATCTGGTAGATAAAAGTGTTCCTGTAATTAGGAATATGCACTGTCAGAACTAGGCCAAGGGAAGAAATATGGTTCTACTGCAGCCCAGACAGAACCTCAAGATTATCTCATTGCTTCTGCTAAGCTCATGCATCCAAAGAAAACTGGGGATTACAAACATGGTATCCCAAGTGTCATTAACATCAGTATCATAGTGCCCTGAAAAGCAAACATATTGTATTCCAATTGACATTCTAATTAGATAATCAGTGTTTGGGATTTGATCACTCTAGAGTAATTTCTTATAGCTTAATCAATGGGTAGACTAAATTACAATTAGTTTATGAACCTGAAAGGCTGGGGGCCAAAACCAAGACCACAATGATCTCTGTAGATAACAGCTTGTGCTGTATCAACTCTTCCTTATAATCCCAGCTCATTCATCTTCATTATCTTTACACAGCCAGCAAATCGTATCCTCTGGGTAAACAGAAATCCATTGACCTAGAAATCCTGAAATCCCAGCATGTAGCAAATAGCTGAGGATGGGATAGTCTCCAGAATTTGAGGCGGTGGTGGTTAGAGGGCAAAGGAAAAAAAATCAGTGGGTGTACTCTTATTTGCAAAGATTTACTCAAGTACCCACTGACTGCTTTTCATCTGCATTTTCTGAGCAACCAAAATGGCCTAGAGATGCAAATCTAAACTTGTGAAGATGGACACTGAAGGTGCTGGGAGAGTCATAGCTAGCTACCCAAAGGGATCCTGAGCAGCTGCTCTCCACCTCTAAACATAACTAATAAGAGGAAAGCTTCAGTTCACACAAGAGATCAAGTGAAAAGACACATAAAGAATGAAAGAAATCACCAATGGAGATTATAAAAACTGCATCCCCTTTTGTAGGGGATCCTGGAACTTCTGGGTTTCCTTTCTGGTTCTGAAAACATGGGTTATTGAAGCACATGCCAAATAATGCTAAGGCATGGTCCTCAGGGGAAGAGGACCATAAACAGTTCAGAAAAACAACCCACTCGCCCACCCAGTCTGCAACCATTCCCTAGGCAACACTTGATGTTCTAGATAGTTCTAGATCCATCATCTCAATGGGGGGGCCTCAAGTCAAAAAACTTGCAAATAACCAAGTCTATACAATTTCTCTGTTAATCTGATCCTCCTGATTACCTGACACAAGAAGACCATTTTCTTACTAAACCTTATCTCAGGTTAAAGACTGGTCCATAAAAAAGTAACTGCACAAATTGACACCTATGTGGAATAATGGAGGTTCGGCAACTTGGCTTTGTCCCGGTGTCCTATTTCCTTCTTGTGGAAATGCTGGACGAGGATTAATTATGTAAATTAATCTCAGCCCAAGATATGGAAATAAAACTGTAGTTAATAGTCATTTAAAAATTAATAGGCAGGCCGGGCGCGGTGGCTCACGCCAGTAATCCTAGCACTCTGGGAGACTGAGGCTGGCATACTGTTTGAGCTCAGGAGTTCAAGACCAGACTGAGCAAGAGTGAGACCCTGTCTCTACTGAAAAAACAGAAAGAAATGATCTGGACAACTAAAAATATGTACAAAAAATTAGCCGGGCATGGTGGCACATGCCTGTAGTCCCAGCTACTTGGGAGGCTGAGGCAGTAGGATCGCTTAAGCCCAGGAGTTTGAGATTGCTGTGAGCTAGGCTGATGTCATGGCACTCTAGCCTGAATAACAGAGTAAGATCCTGGCTCAAAAAAAAGAATAAAAATTAATAGGCACGCTTAAGCTCTGATTTGGGAGGGAGGGCAAGGGCAATATACATAACCTGAACTTTTGTACCCCCATAATATGCTGAAATAAAAAAAAATGAATAGGATTTGGGCTGCCCTGGGAACAGGCATGGGGGTGGGAGGGGGAGGCTCAGTTTCAAGGCACCTGCTGGCCCAGGTAGATATGCAGGGCTGTGGCCGGGTGCCCTCTCCTAGTGCCAGGTTCCCAGGGGAGGGACAAAGGGAAATGGATGCCTCCTCAGCATTCGAGGTCCCTGCCCTTGGCCTCGGTGGAGACTGTTCCTTCTGCTCCCTGCCCCACTATGCCTGGCCTCCTTGCAGCCCGGGAGCCTTGCGTGGGAGGGCAGCCAAGTCACTGTCCTGTCCACAGTTGCTCGTCAGGGCCCCCTTTTGGTACCAGGGAAAAGAATTTATAGATTAGAGTTAGATCCCCCTATAATTCAATCCCCGTGGTGCCTCTGTCTACCCTCAGTTTCCTAGTCTGTAAAATGGGAAAAGGAATAACTCCCCTCCACAAAAATTAATAGAAAACTTGTGTGCCAAATGCTTTATTTGTCTTCACTTGTCCTTAATGACCTTCATGCTGCTGGAACTGCTAAAAGTTAAGTCTTTGGCTACCCATCTAAGAGGCCATCAATGGAAATGAAAAGCCACATCAATTAAAATTGCATATAAAAGAGTTACCACTGAAAGATACATTTACTCTCTGCGTTCAAACCTAATGTAGCAATTCCTTCTGCATTTTTACATGCTTTGACTTGAAGGAAAAGCACTAATAATTTCTGAAACAGAAGTGCAAGGCTTAATGAAATATCCATGATGTTTAATAAAGATGGGTAACAATTTGTAGCAAAGTTAACTTTTTAATAAAGATTTATCTTTAATTAAGGGGACTAATAAAGGCCTGAACTATTCCTTGAGCAATCTATAAAATTCTCTCATATGAAGACCCTAGAGTCCAGCAGTGGAAAACCCATGCTCAGAAGCCTGGCAATTGACTAGAAAAGACAGTTCCCTGGAGTCTGAAGACCTGGGCTCCACCCTGGTTCAGCTACTAAGTCATTTCACTGAGCTTCAGTTTCCTCATTTATTTAATGAGAGGGGCTGAAACAGGTAATTTCCAAGGTCTCAACCAGATTCTAACACACTTCAAAAAGCAGCTGCCTGTTCCTCCTCCTGACTTTTCTACAACTGCATAGAGATCTCTTCTCACTAGGGCCATCCTACCTGAGGCTCTCTGAAATCTGTGGTGCCCTAGCACAGAGGTCTTTCTAACACTTTTTCAATGGCCAACGTCTGTGAGGTCTGGACAAAAATCACAGACACTGAAGACGGCACAGTCCCTGCTCACTCTGGGGAATGAGACAAAACTCACCACCTTAACCTGGTGAAGTGATGGTGGAAATTGCTTTTTCAGTTTTTTTTTTTCATGTATTACGACCATCATCTCTCTTTGTAAATGTTCTCCCTGTTTTAATCACATCATGCCCCCAAGAACTTGTAGCCAAGGGCACCTCTTTATAAATCAAATAAGTAAATAAAGCAAACAACATGACAAATATTGATGTGAATGGTAGTTTTCCAAATTGCTAGTAACTTTCCTATATTTTCAAAACAGGAGCATATTCGTCTCTTGCCTTAGCCTAGTTTTAACATACTGCATGGAGCTCTTTGGCATCGAGGCATATACATAAGGGAAAACTGTAATTTAAAAATAGTGAGAGAGGCTTTCAGGACCCCCATACTATAGAGTTTTAGAGAAATCAAGTAGTTCCAGCTTAAGGTTTCAATCTTTGCAGCCTCTGGTGTGGATCTCCTCTAAGGACCAACCCTCCTGGTCAAGCATCTGCTGACCCCAACAGAGAAAAAACAAAGTTCTCTTTAACAGATATCACTTGTTAGAAACTGCCATGCCTTGCAGTGACTTTATACTGTCATTTAAGGCAAACTGAAAATTTCCAACAAGGCCTATGAAAGTTAAAATAAAGAAGGTTATATAAAAGAGGTTATGAAATGATTTAGAGGTAAGAACTGTCAAGAGAAACATGGTTCTACGTAAATCAGATAGCTATCTGCAAGGGTATATAAAGGCTCATAGGATTTTAAATAGTGATTCTAATTTAATCAAGCAACTAATGTTCAACTTAGAAAACAATCTAATGTGTAGAATTGCACTTAGATTTAGATAGAAATCATTTAAACAGAGCTTTAAAAGAAAAGAAGGGAAAAAGAAAAGAAGTTGAGCATAGATGAAAACTGCCTTGAAGTAAAGATTTTCTCTTCTAGTTCCAGAATGACTGATATTGGTGGACTAATCATTGATTCTCATTAGTGTCAGGCTTTCAGGAATGGAAAGAGAAGTGAGTGATATCAATATATATATACTTGGCTAGATGTGTAATCTTTGTTCAGGAAAGCACAGACTTCCCAGTGCAACAAATCCTGCCAACACTTTTACTCACTTTGGATTTAAACTGGAACTCAAGTTACCTATCAAAGCACAGGGGATCCATCATAGAAAGAACAGAAAATGTATTCTGGTCAGCAGATATTAGGGAGGGCCTCAAATTATTACAAAAGAATTAGTAGAAAGTGCCTAGGCAGGAGAAAAAACATGTGCAGGAAACTGAACTTTACATATAGCAGTCAATAAGCACCAACCAACTGAGGTGCTGTATGATTAGCAACTGCAAAAGCAACACAAAATTTTCTAGCCAGAGAAATACATCACCATGGCTGGCGCTGGGGGCAGAGTATTTGGCGCTGGACTTTCGGATGATGTTCTCATGGATCTGGGACCACTCACTCTCATTGTTGCACCTGAAACAGAAGGACAAGTGTTATGGTGCTCAAGTATTTTACACATTTGGTCTGATGCTCCAATATGTAACACTAACTTTTAAGGAAAAAGGATTTCTCACTTTCCTAAAGAAATGAGCATATGTTTTATTAAATTAGACAAGGCTTGTTTCTTGTTAAGTGTAGAAGATTCACACTTGGGCAAAGGGTAGAAACTCTAAAATAAATTTCTAGAAATATTTTTTAAGTGGCAATATGCCCTCCTCTATAAAGTAGCACTATCGCATATGAAAAGTTATTTTTTTCTAGCCCCCCTTAAACACACACACACACACACACACACACACACACACACACTCCACCCAGCCCCAAGCCCCAGAGGAAAATTCCTGATGGAGAAAGAACAGTTCCTGTCAACAAGTGCTACTGTTTAGAAACTGCTGTGCCATTGGCCTTATACTGTCATACAACTCTCATTACACTGGCCACAGAGGAAAGTCCTGCTAAGCTCAGGGGAATGGGGATACCATTTGCTTGTAGCTGTATTTCAACCAGACCAAGACAGGAAGAAAAGCTTGGGAGACCAGTGGGTTTGGTTCACTGTGAATTCCTCTGTGGTCAGGGGGAAGGAGGGTTTAGCTGAGAAGTCTGGATGCCTAAATATGTAAGGATAAAGTTCTTTTCTAGGGACTGTAGGGTAGGGACAAAAGAGAGAATGGAGAAACAACACTGCACTCCTATTAAGTTCTGATGTTTTAGTGTCTTCCCTCTAAAGGGCAATTCTAAGAGAGTTGCAACCACACAACCACTTGGAATGGAGCTTAGGAACAGAGACTAGGTATTCCTCATCCTAATGCAGACACTTTGATAAAACAGTTGGAATGAATTTAAGGTAATCTCTGAAAAATTCCATTTGACACTCAGGTGAGTCCCCACAGTCCTGGTCCTACCCCTGCCCTCGTTAGTTAGGAAGGTCTGGACCCACTGATCCCAGAAAAAAAGAACCATGTACAAAAGGAAAACCCATAGGGTCTTTCATTGGTAACTCAGAAGTGTCCTGTCCAGCATGGCTATTTCCAGGAGGAAATCCCAATTAAAATTATAGCATGTGCCATCCAACAGTATGAAGGACTAAATAATTAACTCTGTTATCTGATCAGTGGCTCTTTGGAATCCTTGGCCATATAAATAAGCCTCATTTACTCAGAGCTGTCATGAGGAATGGTTAAAGGTGAGGTTCTTAAAGAGTCTAGAACTCTGAAGGTAACTTTCTGCTTATAGAATTCCTTCCAAACAAAGGAAGGGGGAAGAGTGTCCTTAAAAATGATTACTTGTAATTATATTTTAATAGCAACTCAGATGGAAATAAAAAATGAGAGGTGCCAGCAGCAGCACACCCAGCCCTTCCTGTCTGACATGCATTCTGTCTCACTCATCTTGTCCAGCCAACCAGTCAATACATCAGAGAAATGCCCAGCTGGTGAGGATCAAAAGACTTGCCTTGCTATTGGTTTTTTCTTGTTACTTTCTAGGTTTACAAGATCAGTAGTTATTTTAAAATCCCATCATAGTCTGTCATAAATAAAATATTCCCTCCCTTACTACAAAAGAAAAGCCTTGAAAATTATGCCCCCCCAAACACATGGGGTAATTTCAGTACTTCTCCAATAAAACACTCACTGGTCCCTTGGTAATAGTGGAGCTGGTGCTTTGTCAGCCACACCAACAGTGACCATCTGTATTATTTCACTCACATGCACTTTTCCAACCAAAACATACAATTCTGATGCCAGACAACTGATGGCTTGTTCCTGCCATTCCTCTCCCCTTGCACACCCCTTAACTACTGGTGGCCTTCACAGCTCTGCCTTCAGCCCATTTCCTTCTTACCCTACAAACTTTCATGGGAAATCTCATCCACTCCCATAGCTTCAACCGCTACCAGAGGCTGCCAAGCCCCAAAGTGGTGTCTCCAGCTCAGACTCATCCCTATGCTCCTGACCTGCTTAGCCATGAGTTCATCATTTCTCCTGAACCTGTCTGCTCCTATTTATACCCTTTCACTGAGTGGAACCCACTAGTTCACTATACCCTCCCAGCAGTCACCATTTCCTACAGATTTTGCTTTCTTAAAATCTGTTACTGCTAGTGGGACTGCAAACTAGTGCAACCTCTGTGGAAAGCAATATGGAGATACTTTAAACAGATAAAAGTAGACCTACCATTTGATCCAGCAATCCCATTACTGGGCATCTACCCAAAAGAACAAAAGACATTCTATAAAAAAGACATCTGCATCAGAATGTTTATAGCAGCACAATTCACAATTGCAAAGATGTGGAAACAACCCAAATGCCCATCAATACATAAGTGGATTAATAAAATGTGGTATATGTATACCATGGAGTACTACTCAGCTATAAGAAACAATGGTTTCTTTTGTATTTTCCTGGATAGAGCTGGAACCCATTCTACTAAGTGAAGTATCCCAAGAATGGATAAATAAGCACCACATGTACTCACCATCAAATTGGTTTCACTGATCATCACCTAAGAGCACATTTAGGAATAACATTAATCGGG
>JAQIFY010003975.1:0-12134 GCA_028533085.1 Varecia variegata
GAGTTACTTGAGTTGCCTCTGCTGTTAGACTGTCAATGCTTCTTACTATCAACATTACTACTGAAGTTCTCATTGAGACAAATCATCCCTTCCAAAATGGATCTGCTTTAAGGGCACTAAAAACCCTTTGTAGACAGTTGTGCCCCCACATCAGTGATTCTCAACCCTGGTTGCACATTGGGAATTTTAAAAAGTTACAGTGCCAAGGTCCTATCCTCAATCCATTAAATCAGAATCTCTGCTTATGGGGGTCTATCAGTATTTTTAAAAGCTCCTTAAGTGAAGATATAGTAGAATGCCAATTTGTTACTCAGTAGTAGCCCATATTTACTTTTCATTTACTTGAGATTTTTGTATGACATCTTAAGGTCACACAACTAAGACATAAATTTCATCCCTAATAATATCAAGACAGAAGCAATCTGGACATTCTGAAAGTCAAGGCTTTAGACATGAGCACATTTACTTCAAAACAGGATATAAAATTACTAAGAGCCAGGCATAGACACCAGCTCCCTTATTAGTTTTATCTGACTGAAGATCACATCCAGATGTAAAGCTCAAATGGACCAGTCCCCAACTAACATGGTCTTTAAGTTCTCCCTCAAGTGTTCAGCTTAAAATGCTCTATGCTTTTGATCAAAATCCAGGGCCCTGTCCCCAAACTTAAACAATCTCTTAAGAGAAAAGCTAGAGAATTCACATGTTTAAAAAACTCCAGATAATTCTTATGATCAGACAGGTTTGAGCAACACTGCTAATGGATATTGAAAGAATACTTAAGAAATTTTGGAGAGGGCATAAGTGCAATAGTTATGTCATCACACTTAATTAGAACCTCGTACTTTCTTATGATCCACAGGGATTACTTTTGTTAAATAGTGATATTGGCAAAATATCCTATTCAAAATCATCTCTGCTCAGACTTTGTCCTTTTTTGCCAGTGATACTCATTTGGAACTAGGAGAGGGAAAAAGATGGTGTCATTTTATAGCTCAGTTTTAAGTTTCTCATATAAACCATCCTGGTCAATCATGTCTGTGTGTCCATTCCAGCGGTGATAGGCAAGGAGTGCAACGTTGTGGGCTGCCATGGCACTCATTTCCATGGCACTTGCTGCACACTCCATGCCATTGAGGTAATACAGTCGATCGTGAAGTATGATAGAGGGGCATTTCTCTGGGGGCTCATAGTGAGGATACGCAAGCCATGGCTTCTTCACAGCATAATCATAGGACAAAAAGAGCTTTAAAATTTGTGCTTTAGTAAGAGTCTCTGGGGAAAACATCTTCCAAACATATGTTCCATCTTCTGATGGTTGAAGATTTTCCTCTTTCCTTACAGGGGATGGAATCCCAAGACTATTAATGAACAAATCTGAATTATCAGTGGTTAAAACTGTACCAAGGCCAAAGTTATCTATGGCTCTAGAGCCAAAGACAGATGAATTCAATTCCCCCTTAACTAAAGTTGTCACTATATGTTCATAGTTTCCATGGAATTCCTCAATTGGAGGATCAAAGTTGAGAAAAGTAATATTGGACATTTTTCGATTCAGTGGAGTGGCCACCAAGACGATGTCATAGAAGTCTGAACGGGTCTCAGATCCAATTTGGTAGACCACTTCATACATCTTTGTGGGATTTCCTAGAGGGAATAAGGAAGCACACATTTCTTTAGTGTTTCTATACTATATTTTATATCCTCTAAAAATAATTCTATACCTTCTTAATAGTTTCTCTGTAATTCTAAGGAATTAAAGGAGTTTCATCCCTTAAGATAACTGTCCCTTGCATTAGTACATTGAGGCCAGTTTTCGGAATGTCAATAAGTTCAAAATAAGGACTTTTTACTTTTGAGAATGAGATTATTTTTTAAACCCAAGGAGTCATGCCACTGCACTTGAGTACATCTGGGGATATTTCTACACAGCACAACCTATGCAATTTAGACTTCCATCATTGTGGATCTAAGTGAGAGATGGCAGAAGAGAGGTTTTCCTCCCTGAGCAATCATTTGCTACAGAGGAAATAAGAAAGAATAAAATGAAAGTTAAAGCTTACCTGTCTGCTTGGTCCTTGTTTTCTCTTCTATGTACATTACTGAGCCAGATATGAGATTGCTTTTGGAAGCCTGAAGGAGCCCAGAGCAAACAAGCTTATTGCCACCTTCTACTGCCCAAAGGCCAGAATCAGCACCGGACAGCGACACCGCCCCTGTCAAGAAGTGGAAAAAATGTGTTTTAATTCTGAATCTGTAAGAGATCGCCTACCCAACTCTCCGCTCCCAATGAGATGTTCTGCTCTAAATGTCTCCAGACATTGAAAAATGGCCCCTGGGGCAAAATGTCCCCCAACTGACAAACACTGAACTAATGAAAGCTAAGGGCCCCCTCTCCCTACAAATGCACATCTATGTGTGCAAAATTTTGCTAATAATGTCTGAGGTTCACAGACAAAGGCAGCCTTCCCCAACCCATGGCCTAAAGTCAGGAGCCACCATAGCATCAGGTGAGCCCCTTTATGAACTAATGTCTACCACTGTTCCAAACCCTGGCTTACCCACAAAAGCATTGAGACCCGTGCTCTGGCCATAATTGACCCTCATGACAGGAGCGATCATTTCATTGAGGAATTTCTCAGAGAAGCCTGCTTTCTGCAAGGTTTCAAGAAGTGTTTGGTTAAGCAGTCCAAGGAATTCATCCCCTCCTATAGCATGTAGTAATTTTTCCACACTGCTGAAGGCATACTCATGAGATTGGTAGCGGTAGATCCTTTTGAAAAGAAGAGAAATGGCCATTAAACAAACGAGAAGCAGATGTATAAAGAAGGGAAATATTGTCATAAGAACCAAACTGACTTCCATGTTCCCTTCTGATTGAGTTTCTTCCTATCGTGTGAGACAGCTCAAAGACCATCTTCCCCAGCTGTCCCAGACAATCCTGGCCTTCCACCTCCTCTACAAGTCCATTGTCCTTTGTATACACTCTTGCTTTTCTGCAGTAATATGATCACGGGGAGCACCTTCTTATTCTTTATATTTTACAGCAGCACTTACACATGTCTAAAATTAAATTTTGTCTTTCCACCAGGCTTGATCTTGACTCACCCTATCCCAACCAAAAATAACTGGCCACTGCTAACATCCTATTTGTCATCCTCAGTTTATGCAGTTTCAAAGCTTAAACATATTTCATTTCTGTTTCTTCCAGCCAAGCAGTAAACCTTACCAATCTTTCCAACATCTGTTTTGTTATTCTGTTATCACTTCACTGATCTTAGGATTTATACTCAAACTACTAAGATGAAATGATCTACCTTCTTCTAGTTTCTTTTCTTTGAAACATTTATGAATCTCCCAGAAGCCCTAAAATACACCTCTTATCTTGGCATCCATTTATTCACAAAAAGTCTTGCTGGCCAGGCATGGTGGCTCATACCTGTAATTCTAGCACTTTGGGAGGACAATGCGGGAGGATAGCTTGAGGCCAGGAATTTGAGACTAGCCTGGGCAACGTGGTGAAACACCATCTCAACAAAAAATAGAAAAGTTAGCCAGAAGTGGTGGTGTGCACCTGTAGTCTCAGCTACTGGGGAGGCTGAGGCAGGAGGATCACTGGAGCCAGAAGTTTGAGGCTGCAGTGAGCTATGATGATGCCACTGTACTCCAGCCCAAGCAAGGGAGTGAGACCCTGTCTCAAAAAAAAAAAAAAAAAAATTTGGCTTACTGTTGCTTATGAAATAAAGTCCAGATTATTTAGCCTGAAATAAATTTTTAAAAAATCATGACCTTTGGACCCAAATTTATCAAGTCTAACACCTTTCCTCCAATAGCAGATAAAGAAACAAAGCAGGGAAGGGTAAAAACCTACCTAACAGGTACAGCACTGTTATTATTTAATGATAATACTTGTTACATTAGAATAAATACTACCAAAAAAGAGCAGCTCAGCACAGTGGCACATGCCTATAGTCTAGTACTTAGGAGGCTGAGATAGAAGGATCACTTGGGCTCAAGGCTACAGTAAGCTATGATCATGCCATTGCACTCCAGCCTGGGCACCATAGGAAGACCTTGTCTCTAAAAAAATTTTAAACTTAAAAAAATTTTTTTAAAGACACATAACTAGGCTGGGCATGGTGGCTCACGCCTGTAATCCTAGCACTCTGGGAGGCCGAGGCAGGTGGATCGCTCAAGGTCGGGAGTTCGAGACCAGCCTGAGCAAGAGTGAGACCCCGTCTCTACTAAAAATAGAAAGAAATTATCTGGCCAACTAAAATATATATACACACACACACACACACAAAAAAAAAAAAACTAGCCGGGCATGGTGGCGCATGCCTGTAGTCCCAGCTACTTGGGAGGCTGAGGCAGTAGGATCGCTTAAGCCCAGGAGTTTGAGGTTGCTGTGAGCTAGGCTGACGCCACGGCACTCACTCTAGCCCGGGCAACAAAAAGCGAGACTCTGTCTCAAAAAATAAAAAAATAAAAATAAAATAAAAATAAAAAGACACATAACTAGTGGTTTCTGCTAACCAGATTGTTTAGACAGCCTTTTTTCTTTTCAAATTACACTGACACAAACCTAAACATTTATTTATTCATTCAACAGATACTTGTGGAACATCAACTCTGAGCCCTGCTCTCATGAGGCTAGTTGGGGAAATATTAATAGGAAATAAAAATGAACTAAATGCACATAAATTATATAACAGGTTAGAGGATGGTAAGTATTAAGGAGAAAAATCAGAAAGGAACACTGGAATGCATGGGATTGGCAGGGTTGCAGTTCTAAATAAGGTAGTCCAAAAAAATAACTAGAGTGATCAGGGAAAGCCTCACTGTGAAGGTGATTTCTGAACAAAGACCTGAAGGAGGTGAGAAAGCAAACCATGCAAGTATCTGGGGGAAAATATTTCCGGTAGAAGTAAAAGCAGTGCAAAAAGCCACATAACAGAAGCTTGCCTGGCTTGTTCCAGAAACACTGAGGCCAGTGCAGCTAAAGCAGAGAGATCTAGGAGAACAGGAGGTGGTAAAGTCAGAAAAGTAAGCGGGGTGGGGAGCACTTCCACAATGGTAGAGTAAGGACCTCTGAAAATCTCCATAAAAGCATTGAGAACACTGGCAAACATTGTCAACATCAACTTTTTCACAACTTTGGAAATAAACCAAAGCCATGTCAAAAGGCAAGGAGTATTGATTCAAGCAAAGTGGCTGAATCTCAGTAAGAACATTGAGCCCTGTGGCATTAACTTGTCCTGTTCCCATCCCCTTCTTGCTAGCTCTGCAGTAGCCTTGAAAACCAGTAGTCTTGAGACTACAGAGATGTGAAATCAGCAACTTATATGCTACTGGAAAGGACAGAAAGGGTTTGGAGCTCCCAAAAAGCATAATCCCCAGAGAACTGTGGCCATATGACCTATGTGGCAGATCCCAAAAAGCTCTATCTTCAGGGCTTGTCTTTCTTTGACTAGATTCGGAGCTCACTGTATATAAACAGCCCCGTCCTGAGGGCATGTGTCAAAAAAATCAGTAGCAATTATTTAATATCGCAACATCCTGAGACTGTGATACCAACTGGGGCTAAAAGAGGCTGACCAAAAAATTTTAAAAAGAAATTCTAGAGAATGAAAATAACAAACACGTTCCCAGAAACCTACAAGGACATGTACTTAGGCAAGGCTGTCCCATGACCAGGAAAGACCTGAGAAGGCCCTAATCTGTGGTGGCCTTGATGCTTTGAGCAAGCAGAAAATAAAGGCTAAAGCAGAGCTGTAAACTGCCTGCCAGAACATTGAAAACATACCCCGACACATATAACTCAGTGGCCTTACATGATGAATATAGACTTCACAGAGTTAGAGCCAGAAAGTCACTAAACCAATAGCAGCAGTAGCAACAACAAGCCCTCAGGTAAAAGTGAATCTGATTTCCAGAGTTGCCATATAATATTATTTTAAATATCAGCTTTCAACAAAAAATTATGAGATACTCAAAGAAACAAGAAAATATGCCTTAAACACAGGAAATAAAAGGAGTCAATAGGAACTGGCCCTTAGGAAGCCCAGACATGGAACTTAACAGAGAGAGACTTTAAATCAGCTACTATAAATATGCTCAAAGAACTAATGGAAACAATGTTTAAAGAACTAAAGCAAGTATGAAAGCAATGTCTCCCCAAATATAGATTATCAATGTAAAAACAGAAATGATTAAAAAAACAAATTCTGGAATCGAAAAGTATAATATCTGAAATAAAAAATTTACTACAGGAACAACAGCAGATTTGAAATGGAAGAAGAATCAGCAAACTTGAAGATAGGTGAACTGATATTATACAGGTTGAGGGAACAAAAAGAAAAAGAGTTAAGGAAAATAAACACAGTCTCAGAAACCTGTGGGACAACATGAAGCATACCAACATTCAAATAATGGGAATCCTAGAAGGATAGAATAGCCAAAAACTTCCCAAATTTGATGAAAAACAGTAATCTACACATCCAAGACGTTCAACAAACCCCAACAGGACAAAATCAAAGAGATTCATATCTAGACAGATACATCATATTCTTGTTGGTGTAATTCAGTTCTGGAAAAAAAAGAAAGAAAATAGACACATCATAGTCAAACTGTGGAAAGACAAAGAGAATCTTTCACGCATCCAGAGAAAAGCAACTCATCTCATAAAAAGATCCTCAATAAGATTAACAGCTGACTCCTAATCAGAAGCCATGCAGACCAGAAGGTACTAGGTTGACAAAAAATACTCAAAGAAACACTGTCAACCAAGAGTTCTACATCCAGCAAAATTATCTTTCAGAATGAAGTAAAATTAAGGCATTCCCATGTGAACAAAAACAGAATTCAACACTAGCACATCTGACCTACAAGAAATACCAAAGTTTCTATCAAACTAAGATAGAACACTAGGCAGAAACTTGAATCAAACATAAAGAAACAAAGAGTATCAGTAAACGTAATTACATTAGTAAACATAAAATACAGTATGAAAATATATTTGTTTGTAACTCATTCTACCACATTTAAGAGAAATTGCATAAAATTATAGAACTGTAGTAATGAGCTTCTAATGTAGAAAGATACAATTTGTATAACAATAAGTGGGGAGATAATGAACCTATATTACAGCAAGTTGGTACTGACATAAAACAATTAAGATAATGATTATCATTAATAATAAAGACTGTTTAAAGATGTCAAGTGAAAGAAAATAACTAAGAAAATATATATAAAAGATACAAAATTAAAATGGTACATAGGACACCTCTTTGTCCTCCATATCACCTTTTTTTAAGAGACAAGCTCTCACTCTGTCACCCAGACTGGAGTGGTCACAGCATACTTTAACCTCTTCCTGGGCTCAAGTAATCCTCTCACCTCAGCCTTCCAAGTAGCTGGGACTACAGGCCCGTATCACCATACGGAGCTAATTTTTTTTTTAATAGTGATGGGGTCTCTCTATGTTGACCATGTTGGTTTCAAATTCCTAACCTCAAATGATCCTCCAGCCTCAGCCTCCCAAAGTGCTGGGAGTACAGGCATGAGCCACCACACCTGGTCCTGTTTCACCTTTGGACAGATAGAGGCTAATTTTACTGCATTTAAATGCTAAGACACAACCCCAAAGAGACCATGAGACACATAACATGCATATTTGCTTACCACACATGCACACACCCCTACCTTTGTAACTATTCATAGCTTCTCCCACAAATTGTGGAATACATATACTTAGCCAACCTGTTCAGTCCAAGTTCCTGTCTCACCCTTCCTCCTTTGAAATGCCTGCTTTTGGTCTCTTCCAGTGGCTACACTTCCCAAACTGCAGGGTTGCCAGCCTGCAGATTGTAACCCTTTATAAGAAAAAGCTCTCCGGGCTCTCCTTCTCAAATTTATGCATCTTGTGATTTTAAGTCTACACAGATCAAGAAGTGTTAGAGATCTAACATATCCCCAGAAATGCATTAAGTCTAGAGACAAGAATGAGCTTTAACCTAGCCTATAAGCCAAGATATCTCAACAAGAAGCTATCGGTAGACCAGGGAATTCAATTCAACAAACATCTGACTGAATATCTACTACATTCTAATTGTGCATAGCACAGATCAACACAAGCACATGTCGTGCACCATAATACTCAAGGGATGTTTGAAAAGAAAAATGAATGGTGACTGAAGTATTAGGGGAAGACTTTGTTGAAGGGGTTAGATAACAGGTTGGACGTTAGAAAAAAGAATGTATCAACCAGAGAAAAGCTTTGTCTGAAGGGGTGAGATAGAGCTTAGACTTTGTGGAGTATAGAATGGCATCCAACTATAGAAGAACAGCATAAATAAATGTGCAGAATTGGATATTAACCTGGCAAGTGCAGATATCAGGGGCTTCAGGATTTCCACCCAAGTACTTCCAATAGCAGAGAAGAATGAATCCATAACCCCAGGGGTCTAAAGTGGTGCTTATCACAGATTTGAACTCCCTTTTGAGTGTCATGGTTTACTATTGTCACACAGGCCTTAGTTCACACTACGTACACTCTGAAATGGAAGAACACAATGACAATGTGCCTCCCTAAGGTTGGTTAGCATATCCCTAAAAGTTTGCAGAAGATCACACAAGCTACTTTGAAGAGGACACACGGGATCTGATGTGTGTGAACACACAAAAGAGAACAAATTTTTGAGCAAGGGCTTCAGGTTTCTATACTGTTTAAAGAAAAAAAAAACTTAAGAATATCCTCCAATTTCACATTTTAACCCATGGTTCTCAACTTTGGCTGCAGGTATCTCTAGGGGTGAAGTTCAGCATTTGTATTTGAAAAAGACCCCCACTGTGAGATTCTAATGTGCAGCCAAGGTTGAGAACTACTGCTTTAACTGAAATGGAGGGGAATTAGTTGCTCTAGATTCCTCTTTGGTAACATCTGTGTCTTCAAATTCAGGATTTTTTGACATTACATAATATCTCCAACATGGAGCAATATTAAAAATACTTAGCATTCACTTCATAACAGCAGGCCAATAAAGAACAACAACAAAAAAATAATACTTAGCAAATGGTACACCATGAAACAGAAAGCAGATTGGCTATAGGTCTGGAATTAACTCAAGACTCAATGCTGGGGGCAGGGAAAGAGGGTCCTTGGGGAGGGGCAGGCACCTCTCCACTCAGGACAGCAGTTATTTCACCAGTCCAGCAGTATTTCACAACTTTCAACAACTGGTACATGCTGGCTGAATACCACCCTTCTCTCCAACTATCTCATAGGGTAGGATAAAATTGCGAAAACACATTTACATAATCTTCATTTACTGAAACAAACAGAAAAGTATAATGCAACATTAGCAGCACAAAGGTCAGTGCTGTAAAATGAGATATCAAAGATGGGGGACAGTAATTCCATAAAGTTGGAAATGGTTTTCTAAAGTAAAAACCAATATAATCTAAACATCCCCTCACTGGGTCCTTTTCACAGTTCTGTAATACCCTGAATTCCCTTCAAAAGTGATTTCTTAATTTCTCAAAGCAAGCAATTTCTCCATGTCAACCAAACCACAGAGTTTTTTAAAAATGACACACACACGCAAGGGTTGCATCTAAACTTGACCCGCCTGCTGAGCATGCAGCAACATGCTACCCACCTATAAAAAGTTATACACATACACGCACAAACACACACGCATGTGTGGGTTTTTTTCTTTTTTGAGAAAAGGTCTTCCTATGTCAACCAGGCTGGTCTCCAACTCCTCGCCTCAAGTGATCCTCACACCTCAGCTTCCCAAGTAGCTGGGACTACAGGTATATACCACCAAGCCCAGCTAATTTTTTTATTTTTAGAGACAGGGTCTCACTATGTTGCCCATGCTGGTATCAAACTCCTGGCCTCAAGCAATCCTCTTGCCTCAGCCTCCCGAGTACCTGGGACTACAGGCGCGTGCCGCCAAACCTGGTTTAGAATATATATTCTTTGAGAGCAAGGACATGTTCTAGGTCCTATACCTTCTACCTAGAATAATGCCTGGCACATAATAGGCACTCAGTATGGGGTGAATGAATAAATGAATGAATGAGTACTTTAAAACAATGTACATGCTAGCTGGACTTAATGTACCCAGAGGAAAGGCATTCAAGGAATTGACATAAGAATGATGTTTAGAAAGAAAGAAATCCCTAACTACTGCAAATTATAGAAGCAATAGAAACTCCTCAACTCTTACATTTGTCCTATTCAATACTTGGTCATATGACACATATTTCACCCTTTCAACTATTATTTTATTATCTTAAAACAGTTATAGTAATGAAATATTAACATTTACAAGCTGAATTTCTCCAGCACCTAAACCTGTAAACCAGCATAAAAATTAACACACACTAACAGCTTTAAAAAAAATAGGTTGTACCTTTCAAAATTCGACTGGCTATGTTATTTTTCCTGATTACCAAAGTAATACACATTCATACACACAGAAAATTTTAAAATCTAGAAAACCATAAGGAAATAAAAGAGGTATATGTACTCTCACTACCCAGGAAGTACTGGAATTTAATATCCCAGTTTAAATTATTGGGGTACAGAACTTATACTCTACTTCAGGCTGCTGGCTTCCCCGAAACATCATGTCATTATTAAAGCCCATTTAAGTTTTTTGATCCTTTCTACAAGCTCTTGTACACATTATCTCATTCATCTACACAACACCGACTCTGTGCAGGGATTAAGAGTAAGTAAGGACTCTAAAGCCAGAAAGCCTGGGTAGGAACTCCAGTTCCACCCACGAGGTGGGTGAACTTGTACACTTAAAACCTCTCTGTGATGCCACCTTCCACATCTGTGCAGAGAAGCTAAGAAGACTACCTACCTGAGAAAGGCGTCATGAGAATTCAAGCACTTAACATTTGTAAAGCATCTAAGAGTGTCTGGCAACACTAAAAAGGCATTTGCAAAATATATGTCAAAGCAAAACTAAACTACCCTTTCAATTTCCAGTGATAAATGGTCTGCATATTTTCTACAAAACATTTTGCCTAGCAATCTTACAAACCGGCCTTGCACTTAAGTAGAACTGTTCTAAGAAATTATAATTCCTAAAGTTCATCAAACTAAAAGGTCTTAGGTAAATGGAAGGGGGAAAAAATTACCTCATAAACTTGCCTAACAAGTCCTCTACCCACATGTGCATTCGCAGGGGCTGAAATCCATAGCGCCAAATGAGTTTAATCATGTTAATTATGAACCAGCTGCTCTCCTCAAACACCAGAGTCTCTCCATCATACACCCCCACTAGGCCACCAGAGACCTGAAGAGTAGAGAGACCTGCAAAAACAGACAAAGGGTAACTAAGTCAATGGTTTCTGTGCTGATCAAATGAAAGAAGGTGATCTGAAACTCCTGGGGACACTCTGAAGTGAGTGAATTTGGAGCTTCCCCCAGTTCTCAGAAGACACATTAAAGTAGCTCTCTCTCTAGAACACTGCGATACACTATACACTCACTACTGTCCAAAAGCAGATTCTCTAGAAGATGGGTCAGATGATCATACAGACATATCAGAATGAGATATACTTTTATCCGGCTATTTTTAGTCTAAAAATACTAGAGAGTCAAAGGAAACAAGGCAGAGTACCAACTGAATTCAATTTAAAACAAAACAGTCAGACAGGACTCTCTGTGGCATGACTTGCTCCGGGTGGACATTTGCCTTCATGGAGGAAATGGAAAAGCATCCACAGGGGATGTGGAAGGCAGCTGAGGGGAAAGAGGCACTTCCATTCCCATTAGACTCCTATTTTGCATAACTGGATATTTCAGATAACTGGAAGGAGGCCAAAATTACACAATTCCCTGAGGAAAGGGCCTGTAGAGGCCTGCCAGATTCCCCCACAACCCCTCCGGTGCCTCTCCTGGCAGGGCAACAGTCGGACGTCCCAAGTTCAAGGCACATGTCTATACCCACAGCTGTGTGAGTGACTTGAAGCCAGAAACTTCAAGCCTCTGGGTCTCACTTCCTCAGCTGTTAAATGAGCACAGGAAGGTGAAGGTTGCTGCTAGCTCAAAACATTCTCTGATTCAACACAAACCCAGAGGTTTAAGAACTGACAAGAGCAGCCACCCC
>JAQIFY010003976.1:0-12133 GCA_028533085.1 Varecia variegata
GGCTAGAAACTGGGGACGTTCTCCCTCTGAGCCTTGAGAAGTCACCAGCCCTGCCAACATCCGTATTCTAGAATTCGGCCTCCAGAATGATGAGAGAATACATTTCTACCGTTTCAAGGCACAGCGTTGGTGGCGATTTGTTATGGCAGTCTGGGAACCTAGTACACCTGGGCGTTCTCCTTGATGCCAGATCTAAGTCACCCCTACCCCAATTTAAAAAGCCCTGGGGCCCTAGCGTGTCAGAGGAGCAGCGTGTCTTGGAGAACTTCTGGTCCAGTACTCCTTGTCCTGTGTTCCAGGACACCAGATGTCCCCCCAGATGGGAAGAGGTGCTGCGAGAAAACATGTTCCAGGTGCAGTAAGGTTGGGTGCCTCGCTTCACTCTACGCTTGTCTGTCGTGGGGAAATTGGTACCAGTACATCACGGATCTCAGATGTCCTGCAGTAGGTAAAAAATATAAAGCCAGAGTTTTCAGGATCGAGTTTCTGTCAATAAGATCTTTTATTTAACACAACACTTGTCAATACATCAAAGGAGGAGAGAGGGCCGCAAAGCACACTCTGGGGAGTACTGAGCTAGTCCAGTGTGCTCGGGTTCTAGATGTTGAAACCAGCCAGCAGTGAGTTGCCCAAAGCCAGAAGGTGGGTTCTAGAACTCTGGCCTCTGATGCTGGTCCACACTGCACCCCACGGAGAAAGAACGGTTCACTGGAATGTCTGGAAGATCTGGGTTAAAGTCACACATTTCTTTCTTGAGCACAAAGCGGAGCTTTGTGAGATGATATAGAATGTGGATTTGGAGAGAAGCATGTGACTGTGAATTTCATGGCCTTTTCTGCCCAGAACTCTTTCTCCGCACTGGTTATCTGCTGGCAGAGAGGCTGTCTTCTAGGTCAGGAAGAGAGAACGTGGCCCAGCCAGGCACAGGGCACAGCAGTGCTGTCAGATCCAGGGTCACCAGCCCTCGGTGGCCCCTGAGCATTTGAGACGTGGCTGGTGTGACCAAGATGGGCCGTCAGTGTGGAATGCACACTGGCCTCCACAGGCTTAGTGCCAAACCAAGAATGCAAAATGTTGCACTAGTAACTTTTGATATGGTTACATGCTGAAATGATAATATTTGGGATATAATGGATTAGACAAAATATATTTTCAGATTAATTTTACCTGTTTCTTTTTATTTTTTTTTAATGTGGCTGTTAGAAAGGGCCACATTCCATCCATGGCTCCTCTGTGTGGCTCCTGTCATATGTTCGTGGGATAGCGCTGTAGCCTGCCCTCAGCTTTCCTGACACACGTGACGTGGAGGTGGAAGGAGGGGCCTCACCTTGGCTCCCTCCAAGGCTCCCACGGAAGAAAGAGTCCACCGTGCCCAGGCCGGAAGACTTATGGTGCACGTTTGCAAAGAAGCTTCTTTCTGGATGCTCGTGTGTGGGTATGAGGTCTGGAATGGGGCCCCTCCAGGAGAGACGGTTCATCAGTGTGTCCCAGGCTGTGATGGCCCAGAGGGTGAGGGGAGCCAGACACAGCACACATCACAGACGTGGTACGTGTCAGGTCAAGTACATTGAACAGGGGCCACTATGCCAAGAGTGTGTGGAGGGTGACATCAACGGTCCACAGAGTCTTCGGGTTGACCACGTTGGGGGACAAGTGCATGTGCTGCTCGTTAATCTCCCTGTCTCCCCCGACTGGCAGGAGAGGCCTGTGTGCCACACTTGGTGGGGGGAAGGCCATTGAGCTGTTTGAAGGACGAGGGCTGGATTCAGGCTTTCTAGGGCCCCGTCTGGCCGAGCGCAGCGTGGAGCACGTGGCGAGTGGCCCACAGGTGCCTGGGGATAGAAGACGGCTCACCTGGGGTCTCACTTGCCAGGACGAGTTCTGCCTGTAGCCTGTGCACCCTCACTTGCTCCCCAGAAGGTCTGGGAACTGGTTGAAGAGCCCTCTGTGGTTACAATTCACCCTTTTTTTATGGAGTAAAGAACATTTTCCTTAGCTGTAAGAGACTTAGGTGCACGGCCCCTCCAGCCAATGCGGGCTATAGGACGGCAGAGCAGAAATGGGGGGACATGACACTTTCTGGCCAGCACGGGGCAGTGTGCATGCTCCTGCCCACCCAGGGGGCCGGGCCCTCCAGAGAGGGGGTACAGGCGGGTCCCCCAGTAATATGAGATCCAGACCCGTGACCACAGTGGCGTATGGAGACCATTCAGGTGGTGTTCAGGGAGTTTCGTTGCTACATTTTTGATGGTGGTGGTGGTGGGAATCACAGGGACTTAAGGTGATTTGAATGCAGTCCATTTTCTACTGAGGACTGATTCCCCATTTCAAAACAAATAGAGCTATGGTCACAATAACAGGAATTCCTCGGGAACTGTTCCTGGAAGGACGTTAACAGTCTGGGGCCGAGGAGGGGTCACTGGGAAGTTAGAGGGAAAACCAGGAAGGAGCTCACGCGTTCCAGAGGGCGTTGAGGCACGTGCCACCAATTCTAAATTACGCAGTAATAAACGGTTCCTGTGAGCCTTTGCGGGAGGAAGGTCTCGGCGTGTCCCATGCTGCCGGAGCTGGCCTGTGGGCAGAGAAACTGCTCCCGTTAACTCTGCCAGGACGGTTTCTGCTGAGACATCCAGAAACTTCTCTGAGGCCTGTCTTTTCCCTTTGACTTACACTGTATTAGTCAGTATTGCAAACACATGCCTCACAGGGTCACGTCTCCTGCTGTCCCGGGTAATGTTCCTCTGCAGGGCTTGCTGGCCGCGGGCAAGGGGACAATGCCCAGCTCCCTCATGGAACGTAGTCCTGAGCAAGAAGGCACAGACCTTGGAACACACACGCCAGGTCCAGAGAGTTTTAAAAAAGTGATAGAATTCCTAATTCTTACTCACCTTTTAGATACAGCATCTTAATTCTGTTCTTTAATTCTGGGCTTTACCTTCTGAGCAACACCCACCCGTTGGTGCTGAAGCCCGAGGGGCGACCTCTCGAGGCGGCTTCTTCCCGCCTGGGGGTTTCCACTTTCGCCTTAACTGGGCTAAAATTACGAGACATTGTGTTTTATTGCATTGTATTTTCTATTACCTTAATTTTTCAATTGCTTCTAATTTTTATAAGAGAAGGGGAAAGGCAATAAAATGCTCGCCTGATTGCACAAGCTGTGTTGCAGAGAGACGGCCCAGCCCTGGCACTGAGCTGTTGGCCGCAGGTAACACTGCACTGAGTCCTGTGCAAAAGGGGCTTGGGGGTCTCAGTGTGGGGTGGGAGGTGCAGTGGTGCACAGGCCAGAGACAGAAGCCCTCCAGCACGGCGCCTCCTTCTCCAACTTGGACAAGTGTCAGCCCCTCGGGACCCTCCAAGGGATACACCTGGCAGCTGGAGCTCTGTCACGTGTGTGTTATGCATGGACCAGTCCCCTGGGAAGATGCACAATGGCTGCTCCCCTCAAAGGAAAGGGAAGAGTTTCTCTGAGATTCCTGTTTTCTGGAGACGCTGAGCCTCAGAACAGGACAGACACCTGGGTTCAGAGCCACAGCTTCCAGAGGAGGGAGCTCTAGCCCTTGCCTTGACTGGTGTAGCCACACCTTCCACGTCTGAGAAAGCAGTGACCCAGACCTGCAGACACCTCCAGGCTACGCAGGCCCAGAAACACAAGGTGCTGGACACAAGGCAGCACCCCTGCCCAGGGAGTAGAGGGGGCAGGAGGTAGGACCCCCGAAGCCCACCACTCATCCCTTTGCAAACACATGCTCAGTCTCCTTGGGTATTTGGGAAGGTGACACAAACCATTCTCTGCTCTTGTTTTGGGCATTGCAACAATAAAAGAGGCATTTTCTTAAATTTTTTTTAGCAAAACTGGTCCCTGCTAAATGCCTTGGTATTCAGTTGCTTGAATCCCTGCCTTCCCATAGTTGCTGGGGTGGGGGGTGGGGGTGCACTGAGCATGGGCAAAGCAAGCATTGGAGGGTGAGCTCTCTAGGGACGGGGGCACTTGGGGGACAGAAGATCTGTCCCCGACCCTGGCAGGTGGAAAGGAAGGACAGCGTCACTCAGAACCGATGGCAGGGGGCACAGTGGCCGCGCAGCCCCACTGCAGCGAGACCACCACTGATCTGATGGTGTCCCCAGTCCTGGCAACCCCGGGGCCACACAGCCGGGCCACACCTCAGCTTCATGGATGGCATCTGTGCAGCTGGGTTAGAACGTGTCCTCGTCAGAAAGACAGCGCCTCCCGGATCACTTTCCTGCCGGGAAGCCGTGCTGCCAAGCCACGCAGGAATGTGTGTGTGCCTCCAGCAACTTTAGCCGCTGGGCCTGACGGGGCTTTGATGTGGATCCGATCCTGGAGTGCAGTGTGGGAAGCTCGCTCCTCAGGCTGGGAACAAGCCCGGGCAACCCAGCTCGGGCCTCGCTCTGCCGCCCCCACCCCCTGCAGTGCTCCGGGGACAGGAAGCCAGGACGCTGGAGGCCCCACGAAATGCTGATCTCATGGGAGGAGGGTGCAGGTGTTCAGGTGCAAATGTTCCAACTTCTGGCTCTGGTTGCTCTGGGCGATGTCGAGCACTTCCAGAACATCACAGAATGGAAGTTCCCTTTGCCCCTCTGTCACTGACTATAAATCAGCCCACGCCTACTGCATTCGCCCTTCTGCAAACACATCCTCAGTCCCTCCTGCGTCCAGGTTCAGTGCTGGCTACTCGGACGGAGACAAGCTCGATCTCAGCCTCTGTGTTGGTGAACCTAACCCCTAAGACACGCGAAAAGGCAAACCACCGAGGGACAGATGGACGGAGCCCGAGCCGAGGCAGACACCGTCCAGCAAGATGGGTGGGAGTGGAGGATGGAAAACTGCCTGGCACCTGTGGTCAGACACCGAGATGGCCCAGTAGACTCGAACCCAGGTCATCGATTCTGTCTGCAAAAGTTAGAATGTGCCGTCGATTTTTGGAGCAGACGGCCTGTGCAGTGCTGGGCAGGTTGAAGTCGATGCCTCCTGGAGAGAGCGTGTGGCCCAGGGAGAGAGGGACAATAAGCAAGGCCATAGGGTTGGGAGCTGCAGCTCCAGCAGAGCCCCCAGATGGGCAGGGGGAGGGGCTGAGACCTGAAATAGGAGAAGGAGCAGCAGAGAGGCCTTCCTGGCAGAGGACCCTGGGGAGGGGGCCTGAGTGAGGAAGAGCCTGGCTCATCCCAGGCTGCTGGGAATGTTCTGGATGCTGTCTATTTCCTGTGGCATGCAGAGTAAAGATCCCCCAAAGATGTCCACGCCCCAACCCCTAGGACTGTGCATGGCTAAAGGGGAGTCAGGTGGCAGGCGGAACTGAGATTACTAAACAACCGACCTTAGCACAGGGACACGATCCTGGACGATCCGGTGAGCCCAGAGTAGTCACAGGGTCTGAGCCCCAGCTCTCTGGTCACCAGCTGTGTAGCTCAGGGCAGCAACTTCTCCTGGCCATGCCTCAGTTTCCTCCTCTACTGAGTGGGGATCAGAATCTCAAATTTAGGGTTATCACAGCCGTTATAAAGGATGTACACAAAGCATTTCACACGGTCTGGCTTTTCATAGGAGCTCAAGAAATGAGAGCAACTGTTAGTGTTTGCACATTTATTTATTTAAAATAGAATGCCGGTCACCTGCCCTAAAAGGGTTTGAGTCAGGGTACATAAATCAGGACAACTGTATCAAAGTTACGAAGTGAGAATAGAGTGAGCCTGCAGGGAGCTTGTTCCCGCCGCTGGAAACAGCGAGGAGCTGGCGCTTCCCAGGAACCAGGGAGCCAGGCCAGGTGTGGGGGGCTCCCCTCCCCCACAGGAGGACACCTGCAAGTTCTTCTGGGGTGTCCATCCATCCTGGTGGGAAACCCTGAAAGGCATTAAAGGGGTATGTGTGTGCGCATGTGTGTTTTGAATAGGTAACACATTCCCATGGCCTGGATACAGTTGCAAATACACACACACATGCGATAACAAGCATCTGCAGCCTCTGTCCACTACACGGCACATACACACCGTGTGACCCCCTCCAACTCCTCCCTTGGCCCCCTCCCTCCACAGATAACCATTTCGCTAGTTTCTTAGATATTCTTCAAGAGTAACTTTAAGCAAATACCAGCTAATAAAATAAGCAGACATTCTTATTCCCCGCTCTCTTTTTACACAGAAGTTAGCATACTGTTATGTCACTGGCTTTTATATACTAAGCACGTTCACGTATTAACTAATTTAACCTCCACGGCAGCTCTGCAGGGAATAAAGTATTGATTCGGGTTTACAGATGAGGCTCCTGGGAACAGAGAGGTTAAGGGACCTGCCCAAAGCCACACAGTCCATATGATAGTCCCCCCTCATCCGTGGGGACACATTCCAAGACCCCAGAGGTTGCCTGAAACCTCCAATAGCACCAAACATATCCTGTGCTTTTCCTGTGCGGACACACCTATGGTAAAGTTCAATTTATAAATTAGGTACAGAGAGAGATTAACGATAACTAATAATGAAATAGAACAATTATAACAGCGTGGCAGCATCACGCCTCTGTGCTTCTGTCACAGTTGACCTGAGCACCCAGACGGCTACCAGTGACCACCTGCGGCAGCGTGTACAGCCGGACACTCCAGGTGAAGGGAGGGGTCCAGGATTCCCGCCCCGGGTGGGGCAAAGCCGCATAGTGCCAGATCTCATGGCACTGCTCAGAAAGGTGGTGCGTAATTTAAAACTGATGAATTGTTTATTTCTGGAATTTTCCATTTAATAATTTTGGACCTCAGTTGACCGCTGGTAACCAAAACCTTGGAAAGCAAAACCGAGGCCGGGGAGGGCTACTGTAAATGATCCAGTCTGTCTGTGTGCCTCACTCCCCGATGGAGCAGGCGACACTACCTCCCTCCTCCCTGCGCCTGTCCCACCTCCCTCCTCTTCCTCTCTCCCTTCCCCCCTCCCTTCCTTCTTTCTTTCACAGTTTCATGTTTCCATCTTTTCATTCTTTTTCTAACTGAACAGGATCTCATCTCATTCTTTAACTGTCTTACTGGCCTGTTGCTGTTGTAATGAATTGCCAGAAACTTCGTGGCTTAAAGCAACACAAATTTATTATCTTGGAGTTCAAAAGTCAAAAGATATATACATCTTTTGTTCCGAAAGCCCAAAATGGGTTTTACTGGGCTGAAACCGAGGTGTGTCGTGTGTGTGTGTGTGTGTGTGTGTGTGTGTGTGTGTGTGTGTAGGGCTGCGCCCTCCTGGGGTTGAGGGGAGGATGTTTCCGGCCTTTCCCAGCTTCCCAGGGCTGCTCTGTCCCTGCCCCTCCTCACTCCTCCTCCCTCCTCCCTGCAGCCGACTCAGACCCCTGCTTCCATCCCCCCTCTCCCTCCCCCCTCCTCTGCCTTCCTCTTCATCATCAGGGACCCCTGTAACTACTGGGCCCACCTGCATAGCCCAGGTCACCTGCCACCTCAAGGTCCTTCACACAATCACCTCTGCAGGACCCGAGTTGCAGGTAAGATCATGTGTCCACAAGCGCCAGAGATCAGAATATGCACATTTTGGGGGCTGTGACTCTACCCGTCACACCTAAAGAGCCCCCTTCTTCTTTTCCATGGGTAGATAGTATTTCACCCTAGGGAGCTTTGTGAGCCGTTTAGCTACTCCTCTGCTAAGGACAGTTGGCTTCTTTCCAATCTTTCACCATTATTTAAAATGCTGCAATAAACAATCTTGTGCATAATATCATTATTTTGCACATGTGCAAACAGAGCTGTAGCGCAGATTCCCAGAAGTGGGATTATTGGGTCCACAGGTATATACCCATGTGCAGTTTTGGTGGGAATGGCCACTTTCCCTCCACTCCACCAGCAACGTGTGGGAACAGCCGCTTCTCCACCACTGCCCGGGGTGTGTGCACCTCACGTTGGGATTGTCAGCAATTCAGAAGGAACATACCACGCAGACTTTTACCTGAGACCTCACGTTTATGTGTGCTTTGGCCGGGGGTGGGGGAAGTGTTCTTATGTTGGCTCTGGATGGAAGCCAAGGGCACTACAGTCGTTTATTACTCAGTGCAGTCATTTCTTTGGGGGTTAGGAATTAAAATAGTCAGTTTGCTGCTTTCTAATGATTTCTAACTTGAAACAGCAAGAAACTTGGGCAATAAAAATGGGCAGCAAGACTTTTAGTCAATGTCTATTCAGTAATAGATGTTTCAGACATAATTTTAGAAGGAACTAGAAATCAGTCCATTTACCCCAAGAATTGCCAATTCCCTATTTTATGTTGCTGATTGAAAAGAGAACAAAACGCTCCAGTTAACAGATGAGAAAACAGCCACCACGTTCAGATAGGGACTCAGAAGAGCTGAAGGCCTCACGTGGACACAGGCCACCCCTCCCCGTGCTGCGGGCAGCTTGCCTGTGGGAAAGGCCAAAAGATTCCTTAAAAAGATATTGGAATCTGCTTAAGTGCTAGGACAAGCATTTAATTAGGAGCCCAACCTTCTGCTCCCCAAGATTTTCCTAGGCCTGGAAAATTTTAAGAGACAATGTGCTATTCATAGTCATGACAAATGCAAAACAATGCACATGTCGAGGACAGCAGAATGGCCAAGTGACCATCCGGTTGCTGGCTGTCTTCCCAGCCCTCCAGGACAGATCTTCTGTGGTTCCCGCAGCGTCCCCAGGACTGAGCCCTCAGGACCAAGGCAGAAAGTTCTCAGGCCGGTACTAGTCTTCCAGCGGGCAGCCAGGCCTCCAGTGCTCACAGAGGGGGCTGGAAGGCCTCTTTCCTCTGATGACATATCCCATCCCAATACTGTGTTCTGCCACTTGCCTTGGTTTCCCTTCATAGGACTTCAGTGCTCTAGTAGGATAATTCCAGGAACCCACACTCCCCTGCGTAGCTCTTGTTAGCCCCTTGGCGGAGGACTGGACCCTCCATGCACGGCCACCACACTTGGGCTTCATCCTGTGAATGAACCAAGCTGCCCGGAGCTGCAATCCAAGCCCCTGGGAATCTCCCGCCAGCCCAGACACACTGCCCACCTCTCCACGGCAGATCAGCCTGAAATGCACAGCGCTCAGCTCCGTCTCCCTTACCCCAGCACTTCCCAGGCTTGTATATATGGATCCTCTTGAAAGGGAATGTCCTGTGGACTTCCAAAGTTTTGTTCAAATATTTTTATCTTCCTGTTACTTATATGCGTAGCAACACTGGAGTATGCATAACCCCACGTGTTATGTCGATAGCTCTCATGTAATTAAACACCAAAGATGTTTACCAGTGAAATTAAAACTACAAAACCAATACATTTCAAATTAACAACATAAGCTCGGTGTGATGGATGATGCTATTTTGTTAACACTAAATCATCAATACTGGATTGAAATTTTTTAATATTTACATTTGTTTCATATTTTACTTATAGATTTGGTTCTTTGGGTTTTGAGAATAATGATCCCTCTTTGGAGTGATAGTTATTTTATTTTATTTTTTTTTTTGAGACAGAGTCTCGCTCTGTTGCCCGGGCTAGAGTGCCATGGCGTCAACCTAGCTCACAGCAACCTCAAACTCCTGGGCTCAAGCGATCCGCCTGCCTCAGCCTCCCGAGTAGCTGGGACTACAGGCATGCGCCACCATGCCTGGCTAATTTTTTCTACATATATTTTTAGCTGTCCAGATCATTTCTTTCTAATTTTAGTAGAGACGGAGTCTCACTCTTGCTCAGGCTGGTCTTGAACTCCTGACCTTGAGCAATCCACCCGCCTCGGCCTCCCAGAGTGCTAGGATTACAGGCGTGAGCCACGCGCCCGGCCTGGAGTGATAGTTATTATTATTTATCTTTTTTAACAAAGAATTCAGTTTAACCTCTAATTCATTACTTTGATGATCTCAAAAACATGAGTCCACCCACAAATAGAATAAAAATTAGCTTGTAAGAAGAAAGTCTATGCTGCGTTTTTTTCCCCTCTTCACTCCCCTTAGTGCTAACGAACTGCCGTGGGTTCCTAGGAAGAGAGACAGAGTCTGCAGGGTTGCCTGCCCCGTGGGAGGTGGTTCCCCTGCTGCCAGGATCCGGGCTCAGATTCGCCCTGCGTCGTGCCAGGGTGACCACAGCTGGGGCTACGGAGCTGCAGAGGCTTCTCTAATACATCTGGGCCAGATGCCACCTGATCGCGATTATTGAGGGTGAGTCCAGCGTGAGTAAGGCGACAAGGGCGCACGTCGGCAGACAATTTGAAGTAGCCATTCAGGTGATCCCAACATACGTGTAACACACACACACACACACACACACACATGCACACACAGGTAAACACCGGAAAGAAAGCACTCAAGACAGCACTAGGAGAGCAACCTGTTTCTGGAACGGTGCGTTAAAAACATTGTCAATGCAGATTTGAGGTGTGACAGCCTTTGCTGGTACGTCTGAGCTGCGAGGGACCCAGTGTGACGGACTGAGGGTCTGCATCGCTCTCAGATTCCCCTGGAGAAGCCTGACCCCCAGTGCGATGGGATTGGGAGGTGGGGCCTTTGGGAGGTACCTAGACCTACATGAGGTCATAAGGGTGAGGCCCTCATGGTGGGATAAGTGCCCTGATAGGAAGAGAAAGAAGGTCTCTCTCTCCATCCGCCCCCACAAAACACCTAGGAAAGGCCTGGTAAAACCCAGTGAGGTCGTCTGACAGCGCCCGGAAGAGGTCGTCACCAGAGCCCAGCTGGCACCTGGTCTCGGACTTCCAGCCTCCAGAACTGTGAGAAAACAAGCCTCTGTTCTGAAGCCCCCGAGTGTGGCATTTTGTTACCGCAGTCTGACCAGACTGAGACAGAACGTAAACTGACGCAGCCTTTGGGAGGCAGCTTGGCAAAGTCTAACAAAATTTAAAATGTTCAGACTCATTCGTTGGCCAGCTTTCGAAATGTGTTCATCATTACAAACGGGCATTAAAAATATGCATACTGCGTATTTATTACAGCATTGTATAGAAGAGCCAAGTTTGAAAACTACCCAAATTCCTATCAGCAGAGCTTTGATTGCGTGTATTAATATTACGGCACATCTACCAATGAAAGGTATATGAGTATTGAAAGAATAAGTCAATTTGTACATACTTACATGGAAAAGTGTTGGAGAATGCTGCTAAGCAAGTTGCAAAATACTAAATGTAAGAGGACCCCGTTATTGTACACCGGTAGTCCCAGCACTCTGGGAGGCCGAGGGGGGAGGACCGCTTGAGCTCAGGAGTTGGAGACCAGCCTGAGCAAGAGCGAGACCTCGTCTCTACTAAAAATAGAAAAAATTAGCCAGGTATAGTGGCGCATGCCTACAGTCCCAGCTACTTGGGAGGCTGAGGCAGGAGGATCGCTTGAGCCCAAGAGTTTTTTGGTTGCTGTGAGCTAGGCTGATGCCACGGCACTCTAGCCCGGGCAACAGAACCAGACTCTGTCTCAAAAAAATAAAAATAAATAAACTTTCCATGTGCTTTAAAATGTGGAGAAATTTATAGCAAATTGTTAAAAATGGTTAATTTGGGAGGAGGTATGAGATTGTGGAGGATTTTCACTTGCTACTTTATATAGTAAGAAAGCACAAGAATTGTAAAATTCTTCAGTAGTGCAGCAAGGGTGCCTGCCATTGCTCCAGGGCTGGAGACACGGGCATGAACGAGCCCCTAGGTCGCTGCCGACAGGATCTAGGGGGAGACCAACGAGGAGCCCATAAACCCGCCATGGAAAGGAACAGCGGGGGGCAGAGCTAAAGGTGGCTGGAGCTTCTCGGAGTTAGGTCAGTCCTCCTCCACCCTCTCCGGCTTGTCTCCTCGGGGGACGAGAGGGCAGGTTCTTCCCTGGTGGTGCAACAGGGAGCGGGTCTCCTGTCCCCAGAGTGCTGTCAGCCCCTTCCTGGGACGTGCGCTGGGGTCTTGGGAGCAGACTCGGGTGGCCACAGGGAAGGCGTCTCTAAGAGACCATTTGAGCAGAAACCTAAGGAAGTGCAGGACTAGAAACGTGGGTGCCCAGGAGAGGAAAGTTCCAGGCAGAGGGAACAGCAAAGGACAAGTGAACAGACAAATGAATGAATGGGCCAGGGACCGGAGGCTGCTTCTCGAAAAGGGGCTACAGAATGCACACACACACACACACACACACACAC
>JAQIFY010003977.1:0-12133 GCA_028533085.1 Varecia variegata
CAGCTTTAACAATTATTAACACATGGTCAGTCTTGCCACATTTTTGTATGCTTTTACTACAGTTGGTTTGTATTTTCTTTGATTTCCTTAAAATACTCTATCTCCTACTGTTACAGCAAGTGTTACAGTGGGTGGTCCCGAGGACAAACCGAGCAGCACACAGAGAGTCAGAGAATCAAGGTTTATTTGCGGGTGGGTTCAGAGGCGTCTCACCACCAAATTCTGGGCCCCTTCTACCCAATTTTTTCCACTTTTATTAAGTTGGGGTTATCTGAGGGGTGGGGTCTCAGGTGACTAATGCCTGCCAGGTAATAGGTTAGTTGATGTGTCAGGTAATAGGTTAGTATTATGTTGATGCCCCAGGTAATAGGTTTAGTGTTATGCTGATGAACCAGGTAATAGGGTAGTTGATGCCCCAGGTAATAGGTTTAGTGTTATGCTGATGCGCCAGGTAATAGATTAGTTGATGGGCCAGGTGATAGGTTAGTATTATGCTGATGTAGGTCTTCCATGTGAGGGGTGGGGTCTCAGGTGTCTGATGCCCCAAGTAATAGATGGGGGTTTTTCTTATCACTACTGTTTTCAACATTTTTCTCTATTTTTTATGTACAGTACTAACCATGTTTCTCCGTTTAGCGTTATAGGTCAGGGTCTGGGTCAGGGTCAGTGTGAGGGTCAGTGGCTCTGCACTGGGTTGCATGTTTCACACTCTGTGTGCCAATCACAAGAGATGCACGTGTTGAATGTGGTGCACGGACCGCACGTTATGCAGGTGTGGCACACGGTGTGCGGATCGTGTAGTATGCACATGTTGCATGCAGTGTGAAGTGCCCACGGCATGCATCTGTCACGCACGGTGTACACAGCTCATGGTATGATCCGGTCACACGCGGTACGTGGGGGATGGTGTGTGGAGCGCGGTATGTGCGTGTCACGCTATGTGCATGCATCACATTGTATGCGCGTCTTGCACGTGGTGAGCGGAACGTGCATTATGCGCATTAGGTGCATGGAGCGTGTTATGTGCGTGTGACGCTATGTGCATGCATCACATGGTATGCGGGTGTTACACGCGGTGGATGGAATGCACGCTATTTGCATGTGGCACATGGTGCCCAGATCGCGTGGAATGAGCATGTCCCAAGCACTGCGTGGGGTGTGACTTATGCACTTGTCTTCCGGGGAATGCGATGTGCGGTATGCGCGTGTCACCTTCTGAGTGTGCCTCACATGTTATGTGCGTGTTGCCCTCGGTGCAGAGAACACACGTTAAGCACGTGCGGCACACAGTGCACAGACTGCATGGTATGCACGTGTTGCATGGTCTGCGCGCCATGCACGTTATGCGCGTATGGCACACGGTGTTAAGTTTACAGGTATCGTAGTGAAGGGTTGGTTGGGTTTGGTTAGGATTATGTATACGGTTAGGTTTAGTGTAATTTTGGGGTAGGGTTACTGGTAGGGGTATGGTTGTGTTAGGGTTAGGGTTAGAGCTAGGGGTTAGGGTTAGGGTTAGGGTTAGGGGTTAGTGTCAGGGTTAATGTTAGGGGTTAGGAGTTAGGCTTAGCGTTGGAGTTCAGGGTAAGGGTCTGGATCAGGGTCAGTGGCTCTGGGCTGGGTTACACGTGTCACACTCTGTGTGCTGATCATGAGATATGCACGTGTTGAATGTGGTGCATGGACCACACATTATGCAGGTGTGGTGCATGGTGCACAGCTCGTGTAGTATGCACATGTCGCATGTGGTGCACAGTGCCATGGCATGCGTCTGTCACGCACGGCGTGCACAGCATGCGGTATGCTCCGGTCACACATGGTACGTCTAGCACGTTGTGTGGAGCGTGGTATGCGCATGTCACGCTATGTGCGCGCATCACATGCTATGCGCATGTTGCACACAGTGAGCTGAATGCGCGTTATGCGCATATGGTGCACTGTGTTAAGCTTAAGGGTACCGTAGTGTAGGGTAGGTTGGTTTGGTTAGGGTTAGGTACACGGTTATGGTTAGGGTCGTTTTAAGGTAGTGTTAGAGGTAGTGGTAGGGTTGTGTTAGGGTTAGGGTTAGAGTTAGAGGTTAGGGTTAGGGTTAAGGATTAGAGTTAGGGTTAGGGTTAGGAGTTGGGGGTGCGGTGGGGTTGGTTAGGGTTATGCTAGAGTAGGGTTAGGGTTAGGATTATTGTTAGGGTTAGGGGTTACAAGTTAGGCTTAGCGTGGAGGTCAGGGTCTGGGTCAGGGTCAGGGTAAGTGGCTCTGGGCACAGTCAACACGTGCATATCTCGTAATCTACACACAGAATGGGACACGTGCAACCCAGCTCAGAGCCACTGACCCTGACTCTGCCCCAGACCCTGACCTCCATAGCTAAGCCTAAGTCCAAACCCTAACATTAACCCTAAAACTAACCCCTAAATCAAACCATAACCCTCACACAATGCTACCTCTACCACTAAGCCTACCGTAAAACTACCCTACCCCTAACCGTATACCTAACCCTAACCAAACCCAACCTACCCTACACTGCCGTACCCAAAAACTGAACATCGGCTGCCACACACGCATAAGGCACGTGCCACGCACCACGTAAACACGTGCATACCATGCCATTAGCGCACTGTGTGCAACACTAGCTTAACGCGTGTTCTGTGTGTCGTGTGCAACACGCACATACCATGTGATGCACACTCAGATGGTGACACGCGCATAGCGTGCATCGTACTCCGTGGAACACAAGTGAATAAGGCACGCTCCATGTAGTTTGTGGGACATGCGCATACCACACGATCTGGGCATCATGTGCCTCATGCACATAACGAGCATTCCATCGAACGTATTTAACATGCACATACCATGTGATGTGTGCACATAGCATCACACATGGAAATCATGCTCCATGCACCACTTGCGCATAATACGCATTCCACTCACCACGTGCAACACGCTCATACCATGTGATGCACACACATAGTGTGACATGCACATACCGCGCTCTACACACCATGCTCGAAGTACTGTGTGGACCAGAGCATACCGCATGCTGTGCACACCATTTGTGACTGACGCATGATGTGGGCACTAACTGCATGTGACATGTGCATACAACACGAGCGGTGTACTGTGTGCCACACCTGCATAACATGCGGTCCATGCACAAAATTCAACACGTGCATATCTCGGGATCTGCACAGAGTGTGACACATGCAACCCAGCTCAGAGCCACTGACCCTGACCCTGACCCAGACCATGACCTCCATAGCTAAGCCTAAATCCTATCCCCTAACAATAACCCTATCCCTAACCCCTAAATATAACCCTAAACCTAACACAACACTACCTCTACCTCTAACTCTACCCTAAAACTACCCTAACCCTAACTGTATACCTAAACCTAACCAAACCCAACTTACCCTACACTAAAGTACCCGGACACTAAACACCATGTGCCATGCGTGCATAACGCGCCTGCCACATAAGCATACCATGCCCTCTGCTCACTGTGTGCCACACTCGCTTAACGCATGTTCTGTGCGTCGAGTCCATCAAGTGCATACCATGTGATGCACACTCAGATGGTGACACCCGCATACCGCGCATTGCACTCCGCGGAGTACAGGCGCATAAGTCACGCTCCGCACAGTGCATGGGACATGTGCATACAAGGCGATCTGGGCACCATGTGCCACATGCACATAACGTGCATTCCGTCGACCATGTGTAAGACGTGCATACCATGTCATGCACACACATAGCATGACACGCGATACCGCCCTCCACACAACGTGCTCCCCGTACCGTGTGTGACTGGAGCATACCGCATGCTGCACACACTGTGCATGTCAGACGCATGCAGTGGGCACAGAGCACTGCATGCGACATGTGCATACTACACGATCTGCGCACCGTGCGCCACACTTACATAACGTGCGGTCTGCACATCACATTTAACATGTGCCTATCTGGTGATCCTCACAGAGGGTGTGACACGTGCAACCCAGCCCAGAGGAACTGACCCTGACCCTGACCCAGACTCTGACCTCCAACGCTAAGCCTAAATCCTAACCCCTAACATTAACCCTACCCCTAACCCCTAACCGTAACCCAAAACCTTACCCCTAACTCTAACCCTAACACCAACACAACACTACCCCTACCTCTAACCCTACCCTAAACTACACTAAACCTAATCATATACCAAATCCTATCCAAACCCAACCTACTCTTCACTACCGTACACATAAACATCACACTGTGAAGCTGACGCGCATAATGCACGTGGCGCGCACTGCGGGCGCCACGTGCATACCATGTGATCTGTGCACTGTGTGCCGCATGCGCTTAATGCGTGTTCTGTGCACCGCATCCAACACGTGCATACTATGTGACACACACACAGAAGGTGACACACCTATATCGGGCATCGCACTCCATGGAAGACAAGCGCCTAAGCACGCTCCGCGCAATGCGTGGGATATGAGCAAACAAGGCGATGTGGCACCATGTGCAATATGCACATAAAATGCATTCCATCCACCGCGTGTAACACGTTCATACAATGTGATGCGTGCACATAGCGTCACACGCGCAAACCCCCTTCCGCACCCCGTGTGCCACACGCGCATAACGCGCCTTTTGCTCTCGGCATGCAACAGGCACATTTCATGTGATGCACATACAAAGCATGACACGTGCATATCGCGCGTCGCACACCGTGGAGGACAAGCGCATAAGACACGCTCCGTGCACTGCATGGGACCAGCGCATACCACGCTATCTGGGCACCATGTGCCACATGCACTTAACGTGAATTCCGTCCACCACGTGTAACACGCGCAAAGAATGTGATGCATGCACATAGCGTCACACGCGCATATCACGCTCTGTGTGCTGCACACGCCTAACGCGCGTTCTGCTCACAGTGTGCAACACGCGCATGCCATTGATGAATGCACATAGCGTGGCATGCACATACCGCATTCTGCATGCTGTGTGCTACATGCATATAACGCGCATTCTGCTCACTGCTTGCAACACACCCATATCATGTGATGCACGCACATAGCGTGACACAAACATGGCACGCTCCACACACTGTGCTCCATGTACCGTGTGCATCCACAGTATACTGAGTGCTGTACACACCGGGAGTGACAGACGCATGTCGTGGGCATGGCACACCGCATGCGACATGGGCATAATACATGATCTGCGCACCATGCGCCACACCAGAATAATGTGCGGTCTGCGCACCTCATTTAACACGTGCCTATCTTGTCATCCGCACAGAGAGTGTGACACGTGCAACCCAGCCCAGAGCCATTTACCCTGAGCCTGACCCAGACCCTGACCTCCAATGCTAAGCCTAAATCCTAACCCCTAACATTAACCCTAACACTAACCCCTAACCCTAACCCTAACCCTAACTCAAAACCTTACCCCTAACTCTAACCCTAACCCTAACACAACCCTACCCCTACCTCTAACCCTACCCTAAGCTACACTAAACCAAACTGTATACCTAATCCTAACCAAACCCAAAGTACTGTACACTACCGCACCCAAAAAGATCACACTGTGCGGCTTACACGCATAATGCACATGGCGTACACCACGGGCGACACGTGCATACCATGCGATCTGCGCACTGTGTGCCGCATGTGCTTAATGCGGGTCCTGTGTACCGCCACCAACACGTGCATACTATGTGATACACACACAGAAGGTGACACATGCATACGGGACATCGCACTCCGCGGACGACAAGCGCCTAAGTACGCTCCGCGCAGTGCGTGGGATATGAGCAAACAACAGGATGTGGGCACCATGTGCAACATGCACATCAGATGCATTCCATCCACCGCATGTAACACGTGCATATCATGTGATGCGTGCACATAGCATCACACACGCATACCACGCTCCCCACCCCGTGTGCCACACGCGCATTAAGTGCCTTCCGCACACTGCATGCAACAGGCACATTGCATATGATGTGCATACACAGCATGACACGCGCATACCACACGTCGCACACTGTGGACATAAAGCGCATAAGACACGCTCCGTACAGTGCATGGGACCAGCGCATACCACAATATCTGGGCACCATGTGCCACATTCACTTAACGTTAATTCCATCCACCGTGTGTAACAAGCTCAAAGACTGTGATGCGTGCACATAGCGTCACACGCGCAAATCACGCTCTGTGCGGTGCACACACATAACGTGCGTTCTGCTCTCCGCGTGCGACATGCGCATGCCATTTGATGAATGCAAATAGCGTGACATGCACATACAGCATGCCGCATGCCATGTGCCACATGCATATAATGCACGTTCTGCTCAGTGCTTGCAACACCCCCATACCATGTGAGGTGTGCACATAGCGTGACATACGCATGCCACGCTCCACACACTCTGCTCCATGTACCGTGTGCGTCCAGAGCATTCTGAGTGCTGCACACACCTGGAGTGACAGATGCATGTCGTGGGCATAGAGCACCGCATGCGACATGTGCATACTACATGGTCTGCGCACCGTGTGCCACACCTGAATAAACTGTAGTACGTGCACCACATTTAATCCGTGCATATCTCGTAATCCGCACACAGAATGGGACACGTGCATCCCAGCTCAGAGCCACTGACCCTGACACTGACCCACACCCTGACCTCCATAGCTAAGCCTAAGTCCTAAACCCTAACATTAACCCTAAACCTAACCCCTAAATCTAACCCTAACCCTCACACAATGCTACCTATACCACGAACCCTACCCTAAAACTACCCTAACCCTAACTGTATACCTAACCCTAACCAAACCCAACTTAACCTACACTGCCGTACCCTGAAACTTAACACCGTCGGCCATACGTGCATAATGCGTGTGCCACGCACCGTGTGCAACACGTGCGTACCGTGCCATTAGTGCACTGTGTGCCACACTCGCTTAACACGTGTTCTGTGTGTCACGTGCAACACGCACATACCATGTGATGCACACTCAGGTGGTGACACGCGCATACCGCGCATCGTACTCTGCAGAACACAAACGCGTAAGGCACGCTCCATGCTATTTGTGGGACATGTGCATACCACACGATGTGTGCATCATGTGCCTCATGCACATAACGTGCATTTCATTGACCGTGTTTAACATGCACATACCATGTGATGCACGCACATAGCGTCACATGTGGAAATCATGCTCCGTGCACCACATGTGCATAATACGCATTCCATTCACCACGTGCAACACGCTCATACCATGTGATGCAGGCAAATAGCATGACACACGCATGCCACGCTCCAGACACTGTGCTCCATGTACCATGTGCGTCCAGAGCATACTGAGTGCTGCACACACCGGGAGTGACAGACGCATGTCGTGGGCATGGCGCACCGCATGCGACATGTGCATACTACATGTTCTGCGCACCGTGTGCCACACCTGAATAAAGTGCGGTCCATGCACCACATTTAACAAGTGCATATATCGTAATCCGCACACAGAATGGGACACGTGCACCTGAGCTCAGAGCTACTGACCCTGACCATCCCCCAAACCCTGACCTCCATAGCTAAGCCTAAGTCCTAAACCCTAACATTAACCCTAACCCTAACCCCTAAATTGAACCCTAACCCTCACACAATGCTACTTCTACCACTAACCCTACCCTAAAACTACCCTAACCCTAACCGTATACCTAACCCTAACCAAACCCAACTTACCCTACACTGCCGTACCCGGAAACTTAACACCGTCTGCCATACGTGCATAACGCGCGTGCCACGCACCGCGTGCAACATGCGCATACCGTGCCATTAGTGCACTGTGTGCCACACTGGCTTAACGAGTGTTCTGTGTGTCACGTGCAACCGCGCGTAGCATGTGATGCACACTCAGATGGTGACACGCGCATACCGTGCATCATACTCCGCGGAACACAAGTGCATAAGGCACGCTCTACGCAGTTTGTGGGACATAGCATACCACATGATCAGGGCATCATGTGCCTCGTGCATTCCATCGACCGTATTTAACATGCACATACCATGTGATGCGCGCACATAGAGTCACACGTGGAAATCATGCCCTGTGCACCACATCCACATAATACGCATTCTACTCACCACGTGCAACACAATCACACCATGTGATGCACGCACATAGTGTGACATACTCATACCGTGCTCCACACACCATGCTCGCCATACCATGTGGACCGGAGATACCACATGCTGCGCACACCATTTGTGACAGACGCATGACGTTTGCACTGTTAACCACATGTGACATGTGCATACAACACAAGCTGTGCACTGTGCGCCACACTTGCATGACATGTGGTCCATGAACAAAATTCAACACGTGCATATCTCGTGCTGCGCACACAGAGTGTGACACGGGCAACCCAGCTCAGAGCCAGTGACCCTGACCCTGACGCAGACCCTGACCTTCATAGCTAAGCCTAAATCCTAACCCCTAACATTAACGCTAACCCTAACCCATAACCCTAACCCAAAACCTTACCCCTAACTCTAACCCTAACCCTAACCCAACCCTACCCGTACCTCTAACCCTACCCTAAACTACACTAAACCAAACAGTATACCTAATCGTAACCAAACTCAACCAACTCTTCACTACTGTACCCATAAACATCACACTGTGCGGCTTACACCCATAACGCACGTGGCACACACCGCGGGCGACACGTGCATACCACGCAATCTGCGCACTGTGTGCCGCATGTGCTTAATGCGTGTTCTGTGCACCGCATCCAACACGTGCATACTATGTGACATACACACAGAAGGTGACACGCGCATATCGGGCATCGCACTCCGTGGAAGACAAGCACCTAAGCACGCTCCACGCAGTGCGTGGGATATGAAAAAAAAACGCTATGTGGGCACCATGTGCAACATGCACATAAGATGCATTCCATCCACCGCATGTAACACGTGCATACCATGTGATGCGTGCACATAGCATCACACGCGCATACCACGCACCGCACCCCGTGTGCCACACGTGCATAATGCGCCTTTCGCTCACTGCATGCAACAGGCACATTGCATGTGATGAGCATACACAGCATGACACGTGCATACCGCTTGTCACACACCATGGAGGACAAGCGCATAAGACACGCTCCGTGCAGTGCATGCGACCAGCGCATACCATGCTATCTGGGCACCATGTGCCACATGCACTTGACGTGAATTCCGTCCACTGTGTGTAACACGTGCAAAGAGTGTGATGTGTGCACATAGCGTCCCACGCGCACATCACACTCTGTGCACTGCACACGCATAACATGCGTGCTGCTCACCGCGTGCAACATGCACATGCCATTTGATGAATGCACATAGCGTGACATGCACATACCACATTCCGCATGCCGTGTGCCACACGTGTATAACACACATTCTGCTCACTGCTTGCAACATGAATACACCATGTGATGCGCGCACATAGCTTGACACACGCATGCCACGCTCCACACACTGTGCTCCACGTACAGTGTGTGACTGGAGCATACCGTGTGCTGCACACACCGTGCGTGAGAGATGCATAAAGTGGGCACTGCACATCGCATGCGTCATGTGCATACTACACGATCTGCGCACCATGTGCCACAGCTACATTCGTGCAGTCTGCGCACCAAATTTAACATGTGCCTATCTCGTGATCCACACAGAGAGTGTGACAGGTGCAACCCAGCCCAGAGCCACTTACCCTGACCCTGAAGCAGACCCTGACCTCCTATGCTAAGCCTAAATCCTAACCCCTAATATTTACCCTAACCCTAACTCCTACCCCTAACCCTATCCCTAACCCAAAACCTTACCCCTATCTCTAAACCTAACCCTAACACAACCCTACCCCTACCTCTAACCCTACCCTAAACCTACACTAAACCTAACCGTATACCTAATCCTAACCAAACCCAACCTACTCTTCACTACCGTACCCATAAACATCACACTGTGCGGCTTACACGCATAATGCACGTGGCGCACACTGCAGGTGACACGTGCATACCATGCGATCTGCACACAGTGTGCCGCACGTGCTTATGGTGTGTTCTGTGCACCGCGTCCAACACGTGTATACTATGTGACACACACACAGAAGGTGACATGCGCATACCGGGCATCGCACTCCACGGAAGACTAGCGCCTAAGCACACTCCGCGCGGTGTGTGGGATATGAGCAAACAACGCCATGTGGGCACCATGTGCAACATGCACGTAATATGCATTCCATCCCCCACGAGTAACACGTGCATAACATGTTATGCGTGCACATAGCGTCACACACGCATATCACGCTCTGTGCGCTGCACACGCATAATGGGCATTCTGATCACTGCGTGCAACACGCGCATGCCATTTGATGAACGCACATAGCGTGACATGCACATACCGCATTCCGCATGCCGTGTGTCACACGCCTAAAACGTGCATTCTGCTCACTGCTTGCGACACACCCATATCATGTGATGTGCGCTCATAGCGTGACACATTCATGCCATGCTCCACACACTGTGCTCCATGTACCATGAGCGTCCAGAGCATACTGAATGCTGCACACACCAGGAGTGACAGACGCATGTCGTGGGCATGGCACACCGCATGCGACATGTGCATACTACATTATCTGTGCACCGTGCGCCACACCTGAATAAAACGCGGTCCATGCACCACACTCAAAACGTGCATATCTCGTAATTCACACAGAATGAGACACGTGCAACACAGCTCAGAGCCACTGACCCTGACCCTGATCCAGACCGTGACCTCCATGACTAAGCCCAAGTCCCAAACCCTAACATTAACCCTAACACTAACCCCTAAATCTAACCCTAACCCTCACACAATGCTACCTCTACCACTAACCCTACCCTAAAACTACCCTAACCCTAATCGTATACATAATCCTAACCAAACCCAACTTACCCTACACTGCCGTACTCAGAAACTTAACACCGTCTGCCATACGCACATAAGGCACGAGCCACGCACCGCGTGCAACACGTGCATACCGTGCCATTAGCGCACTGTGTGCCACACTCACTTAATGCGTGTTCTCTGTGTCGCGTGCAACACGCGCATACCGTGTGATGGACACTCAGATGGTGATACGCGCATCCCGCGCATCGTACTCCGCGGAATAGAAGTGCATAATGCATGCTCCACGCAGTTTGTGGGACATGCGCATACCACACGATCTGGGCATCATGTGCCTCCTGCACATAACGTGCATTCCGTCGACCGTATTTAACATGAACATACCATGTGATGCACGCAAAAAGCGTCACACGTGGAAATCATGCTCCGTGTACTACATGTGCATAATACGCATTCCACTCACCATGTGCAATATGCTCATACCATGTGATGCACGCACATAGCGTGACATACTCATACCGCGCTCCAGACACCATGCTCGCCATATCATGTGGACCAGAGCATACCGCATGCTGTGCCCGGCATTTGTGACAGATGCATGACGTGGGCACTGCTAACCGCATGTGACATGTGCATACAACACGAGCTGTGCACTGTGCACCACACCTGCATAACGTGCGGTCCATGCACAAAATTCAACACGTGCATATCTCGTGACCGCACACAGAGTGTGACATGTGCAACCCAGCTCAGAGCCACTGACCCTGACCCTGACCCAGACCTTCACCTCCATAGCTATGCCTAAATAATAAACCCTAACTCAAACCCTATCCCTAACCCCTAAATATCACCCTAACCCTAACACAACGCTACCTCTACCTCTAACTCTACCCTAAAACTACCCTAACCCTAACCGTATACCTAAACCTAACCAAACCCAACTTACCCTACACTACCATACCCAGAAACTTAACACCGTCTGCCATATGCACATAACGCGCATGCTTCACACCGCGTGCAACATATGCATAGTGTGCCATCTGTGCACTGTGTGCCACACTCGCTTAACGCCTGTTTTCTGCGTCGCATCCAACAAGTGCATACCATATGATGCACACTCAGATGGTGACACCCGCATACTGCGCATCACACTCCGTGGAACATAAGCGCATAAGGCACGCTCCACGCAGTGCATGGTACATGCGCATAGAACGCGAT
>JAQIFY010003978.1:0-12131 GCA_028533085.1 Varecia variegata
ATGTGCACTGTCTGGGGAATGGACACACTTGAGGCTCGGACTCGGGGGATTGGGAGGGATATGGGCAATATATCTAACCAGAACTTTTGTACCCCCATAATAAGCTGAAATAAAAAAAAATTAAAAAAAAAAAAGAAAATGATCAGTCTATAGGCCTTTTGAAAACAGTAATAAATTGTATTATTGGCAGTGTAAGAAAGAGTCTGTTGATGACTATGTTAATAAACTTGGCATAGTGCTACTTCAATTGACCCTATTCCTAGGCAAGGCTAAGTAATCTTTATTCAGTTCCAGAAACTGTGATTCTCAGGTTGAATCTGGAAATAAAAACCCAGCAAATCTGTCACTTTTTATTTTCTTAATTCCCAGGCTGATACTTAAAAAACATCGAAAGACAAAATTGGCTATTCAACAGTAGCACTAGAGGTCTAAATCGCACAGTTCCAATCAGAGAAATATGATGCCCTCAGGACAACACTTTGACACAGAGCTTAGCTATTTAAGGTTCATCAGTAGAGCATATTTTAGTTCACAGATATTGCTTTGACACTGGCAGCAACCTTAAGCAGTTTGCAGAGAGAATACACTATTAATCCCAGTTTAGAGCTGAGAGGTGTGGAGGTCAGAGGGTCTGAACAACTGGCCAAAAGACAAACAGCTAATTAGAGGAAGACCCAGGTCTCCTAATTCCTACTGCATGTTATTTCTACTATTTGAGTTGGACCATTTTAAAATGATCCAACATGTTGAGACCAATAAAAAGGGCAATTTCATATGGTCTCTCAAATGTGCTTCCTACAATGAACACTAGTTGGTGGTGGTGGTTGTGGTGGTGGTTTTTGTTTTTGTTTTTGTTTTTGAGGGGGTGGAGTAGGAGGAAATAGATTTGAATTTTGTATAGTTACTAATTAGTTTGAAAATATCTGGCAACCATGTGACTTAATTTAATATGCTTTTCCCACCCACATAGCAAGAGTTCTATTAATTGTTATAATTTTTAAAACTGAGAAGTAAGTATTTCCGTAGGTAATGTCTGGATGTTTACAGTGTGTGCACTGGGTTTTAGCTACACAATGATAGTGAATAAAGTGTTTTTTGTTTTTTGTTTGAATTTCAGAATATTACGGGGTAAAATGTTTTAATGGAGGTTCAAACCCAAGCAGATCTGACAGCTTTTTAGCCCAGATATCCTCGAACATGCTCTACTATCCATCTTTCAGAGTGTCAACAGAACTGTGCCACTCTAGAAAATATTACAGAAATAACTTAATCATCACTTCTAGATAGATTCAATCTGAAATGTGATTATGAGAAAGCAAAAGAACCTATTTTGTGGTCAAACTTTGTTATTAAAGCAGTTCATGCTACAATAAAAAATTCTAAAACTAGCCAGGTATGGTGGTGCAACACCTGTAGTCCTAGCTACTTGGGAGGCTGAGGTGGGAGGATTGCTTGAGCCCAGGAGAAGAAGAATGAGAAAAGAATTAGAAAAAATAAAATTCCAAAGCTTATAAAGCTATGGGTGGAGGAGAGAGATAAAAATCTACCTGCAGAGTACAATATACACTGTTCTGGTGATAGGTACACTGAAAGCCCTGACTTCAGCATGATAAAATTTATCCATGTAACAAAAAACACTTGTACCCCTAAATTTTTGAAATGAAAAGCCAAAACCTATAGGGTTTAAAAAATGAGAATGAAGAAGATCCATCATTAACTCATGCTCCCAAGCAAAATATTTAAATAGTCACTTTGCACTCTGATCTTCCTGATGACAGGTTATTTCTTTTTATATCTGAAATTCTATATTCTATTAGAGACTATCCGTGATTTATTTTAAAAGAAATTCTAGTAGTAATCGGAATGGAAAGTTAATAGCTCAAACTTAATGAAATTGAGAAAGGTTCTAGCTTAGGAAAGTTGTCTCCATTCACTCAGAAACCAGAAAGCACTTAATTTAAAGGAGAGTGCTTGCTCCCAATTAGGAAGGAGGGATTTTGGTGTTTTCTATTGCTTGAGTCTCTCCCCAGCCCGGTGCCAATCCCCTAGCCCAACTGCCATCTCCAACTTCAGAAAGCAGCTTTAATAAAACACCCTGGCCTGCATGGAGGAGTAGTGAAACCATTCCTCTTTCATCAATAATTTAGTGTATCATGCTCCCAGGCCAGCAGGCCTCCACTCTCCTAATGCCAGAAAGACTTCTTTATTGGTAACAACATGTTCCAGGAAGCTCCATATACCTGTCATCAATAAAGCACCTCTCAGTACCTTGGGAGTTGGTGACTCAAAAATGTTTGTTTTGTTTCTTTCATTGTTGTTGATGAAGGAACATTGTACAAGGAAAATTAAAGCCTAGAAAAGAAAGATAGTTCTGCCAATACTGTATTGATGAAAACTGCACTATTGATTCTCATTTGCCTCAAGATTCACCTAAGAGTCTTCTCTATTTCTTTTCAGCGGAAACTGTCTGATTTGGTGTTTTGAGGAACAAATTGTGCCTTGTGACCAGGGCAGGCAGAACAGTGTTAATGGTTAAAAGCCGTGGCTTTGAGGCAGACTGCCTGGGTTTGGATCCTGACTCCGCAACTTACTAGCAGTGTGACCATGTGCAAGTTCCTTAACAACTGTGCCTCAAATTCCCCATCTATAATTGGAGAAGATAACAATATCTACTCAGTATGGGTTTTATGAGGATTATATGCATTAATATGTGTTAATCTCTTCAAATACTGCATAGCACATGGAAAGTGCTCAACATGTACCTGTGACTATAATGAGCCCAGGTGCCCAACCATCCTAGTGATAAATATACTCATCTTCAGAAAAGCAATGCCTCTGTGTGCCCGTATTACCGCTCATGTATGATGGCCACAGAAGTCATAAATCAAAGGTCGCCTCAGTACTGCATTAAGAGTGTGGTCAGCACAATGTTCTAAAAGAGCTCTATTCTGGAAGTGAGAAGGCCCAGATTTTAGTCCATGTGTGTTATTAACTTGTTATGACCTTGGGCAGTTACTCTACTTTTCTGGCCCAGGGTTTTGATCTATAAAACTAGGGGAATATTCCAAAGGAGTGTCCAGACATACTATCCTACAATTACTTGGCCTTTGAGGGATAAATGGAAAACCTGAATGGCTGGGTAAGCTGGAAACAATTTATTCAGTGAACATTTGTGTGGCACATACAGCTGTGGGTTCTGGCTGGGGATACAGATTTGAACAAGACAGACAAGAATGCTGCCCTCCTGGAGTTTACATTTTAGAGAAGAGAATCCAGCCATCTATAATAGACTGACAAATACACAGGAGAATTCCAGGTAGTGATAAGTGCTATGAAGAAATTAACACAGGGTAAAGAAGTGATGTGGAAAGAGAGTTACTTTAGTTTGGGTGTCAAGAAAGTTCTCTTTGAGATGTCATTTAAGTTGAGAGCTGAAGGGCAGGAAGAAGCCAGCTATGTGAAGACTCAGGGTAAGAGCATTCCAAGCAGAGAGAACAGTGGCTCAAGTCCTGATGTAGGAGCGGGTTTGGAATACTTGGGAACAAAAGGGAGACAAAGAACGTAGGAGAGAGTGGGAAAAGATGAGTTTCCAGCAGGGAGGCGGACTCCTGCAAGCCTCCCAGAGGGCAGTAGTGAGGAGTTAAGGTTTTATTCTACATGTGGTGGGAGCCATCAGACAGTTTGAAACTGGGAGGGGGAGTGACTTATTTTGATTTGTGGTTTATAGTGTATATTTTAAAATAAGAACTGATACCAGAAACCTCACTGGTGGTGGCAGTCACAATTTTCTGAACTGAGGGCTGATTAATTTACATTATTAATTCAGTGGTTCTGAGTCTTTGTCTCAACTTAGCGCTTAACTGAGAGACCATTTGGCAAGTCTTATACATCATAATTTCCCCTTTTGTTATCAGAAAAATAAGAATTGAAGTATTTTCTCACCCTAAATTTGGAAGTATGACAAGAACTGAGATTATAGCTTTGAGTTGCTTTAAGGATAATGTGTTTTACATATTTCCTATGCCATGTTTTAAAATGTTCCATATTCCTTTGGAAATGAGGAGAAAAAAGGCAAGCAGGAAACATACTGTAGACTTCTCCAGTAATGGGTCATTAAAAATATAGACTCAGAGCCAGACTACTAAATTGGTATCTCAGCCAGCCTGAGAAAATTACTCAACTCCATCTGTAAAATGGGCATAACCATAGTAATAATAATATCTACCTCATAGAATTATTGGGAATGTTAAGTGAAATAATGCCCCTGTAAAGTACTTGGCACAGTGATTGACACTGGATAATGACGACTACTTCCCTCGGCTGTGGCCCTCTGTCGTCAGCCTGCCCACTCCATTCCCATTGGGGGACTCCTACAGTGCTGTGCTTACCTATGCCCTGCCATCCACTGGAGACTGAGCTCACTGTTTTCTCTCAAGTGCATGTGACCTAGTCTGGGCCCATCAGGGTTAATACGGTACAGAGATGATGGACTTGCTGCATTTTATTCACGGCCAGGCTGTGTCTGCTGAACGAGGGAATCTGTGCTCCCCTCCCCCCACTACTGGCTCAAGGTGCTTTGGTACCTAACCTATATTTTCCAAGATCAGTCCGCCAGCCTCCCACTGACACTGTGAGCCCCTAAACTCCCACCGGTTCATTCCCCTTAGCTTCAGATAGCCAAAGTGAGTTTATTTAGTTGCAAACAAACCATTCCTAGTGAATGCGGGCTAGAACCTTCCCTCTGGCTCTCCCTCCCCTCCCCTTGATTACATCTTCCAAGATGACCAAGTTGATGGATGACAGCTAATGATAACAGCTTATGATAACACCAGAGCTGCCCGGTCTTGCTTAGTGAGTAGCTCAGAATTCCGTACAGCAGAAAGTCTTCCTTTCACTAAGGAATTTACACTAAATCCCTCCTACACCAAGAAGCAGGAATACAGACCCCTCCCACCTTCTTTCCCTGGCACATGGTTAGGACAGCAAGGATAGCGCTGGCCACACTTGGGTTTGCATCAGAATTATTGATGTGCCTGTTTCTCCTCTGGATTGTTAGCTCCTGGAAAGCAGAAATTATGCATTACTTATTTTTAAATTAGTATTTGATATGCATTTCATTCATTAATATAATCTCCTTTACGAATTAAGACATTGCAGATAATATTAGCTAAAGCTCCCTTTGACAACTATCTTTAATCCTGTTCCCTTTCACTTCCCAGAGTTAACCAGAATCATCAGATTGGGGTAGGGCTATCACCTGTGGCTTCCAGACTGTCACCAAACAACTGTTTCCAGCGTGAATAGCATTTCCTGCCACTGTGCGGTGAGAGGACCTACTTGGAGGGTATTGTTTCAGGATTATTTGCCATGCATTTGATGATTATGAAGAAAATAAATGGTAGAGAGTGTGTGTGTGTGTGTGTGTGTACACGTGCACACGTGTGGGTATGTATATGTGTTGTGTATTTATGAAGAGTATCAACTGGATGTATCACTTTGTATAATTAATTTTTCTCTAACATCATGTCTTGGAGACCTTTCCACATATGGATCTACCTCCCTCTTTACAAATGATGAGTGATTTTACACTGTATGGATATCTCAGAGTTTGCCACTCTCTTGTTAGGTCATTTCTGAATTGTCACTATTATAAACAATACATCAGTGAACATTTGGGTACATGCCTCTTTAGGTTCAAGTATACTTGGTATCAATTGGTATCACTTGGTTCAAGTATCAATATGGATAAATAAGAATCACTGAGTTTCTCATTCATTTTACGTCTCCCTCACAATATCTGGCTTGCAGTCAGCCTTCAGTAAATATTTTTTAGTTGAATTTGAAGGATTACAACTCACCCTACGCCTTCTAGCTCTTGTTTCCCAAATGGAAATCAAGTCCAGAGGCAAAGTGAGCTGAGATTAATACTACCTGTGCTGAGAACAGAGGCACTTCCTCAGTCTGAGAGAAGGCTGGGATGTCTTTCCACAGACAGGATCAGGAGACACAATCAGGTCCAATATTAGTCATAATTTTTAAAAGACCCTATTGAAATAGGCAGAAAACAAAATATGAATTATCCCCAAGCAGGTATACCTTCCACAGAAGCAATTAAAGCTATTTCTTTTACAGCAACCAAACTTATCAACCTCTCCTTTTCTGCAGTCCAAATGCCTCCCATTTAGAGAAGAGAAAATTGTTGTTTCCATCATGAATATTAAATGATATTTGTGCAATGTTCGTCCTCTCTACAGTTTCCATACACTTCATATGGTCTCATTCACTCGCAACAGAAGCACATTAATAGCAAACGCTGAATGATGAATTATTTCTCACGGGAAAGATCGTTAATTTCACTGACCCCTCCATGTCACAATTCAATGCATCACCCCATATGAGGAAGCAAACCTGTGGCGAGGAAACCACAAAAAAGACAAATCAATGCAAAGCTCTGTGATCCAAGACTAAGGTCATTTTTAATGGAATAAAAAGGCACTCCAGGGCTTTAGTTATTATACCACAATCACATGCCACTGTGCCCTCAACTGTAATCAGAGCACGATATACACATCCTAGGATGTTTTCTTCACTGAAAGCTGGGGGAGACATAAAAAAGGACTATTTTTCGAGTCAGTATCAAGACTTAAAACAATAAGTTAAGTGCATCATTGATGAAAGAAAGGTATCCATTTTTTTTTCCATTAAAATTTCTAATTTTCCTTTGCTTGTCTCTACCTCAGCCAGTCACCAGATATAAAGCATCCTGCCCCTAAATAGTGTCAGAATTAATGAGCTCTTTACTGTGGAGTTTCAGACAGTTGGCAACCATGAGGTCGCCTGTTTCAAGGTTAGTTTGACTGAGAACTCCTTGTTGTTAAGGATCAATCACATCATGAATTGCTTGGGAGGGAGACCAAAGGTGGTGTTGAAAACAACCAGGTGCCTTACTCACGGTGTGCCCTTTCTGGGAGCACATGAGAGCAACCTGTGCAGAAAGTTCCCTGAATAATTCAGGCCCCAGTTGTTCTCTAGTTTTGCTACTAGGTGCCTCCATCAATAAATATTTTCTCTTGAAGAGACTGAAGTTAATTTGTTTTCCTTGTATCCCCAAAGTCCTCAACTTGAAAAGTAGTCAAGCGTCAAGATTTATAATAATAACCAAGTATGTTCTTGGACTGTGAGGTCTTCTTCATGAGTGCAGCTTCTGTACATTAGCATGGGGCCGTTTACGTCTTTCATTTCAAGTTATTTGTTTTTGTCCATATTTCTTAAGCTAATGTAATTTAGTCTAGAAGGCAGAATAGCATCCACAGAAAGATACTTCTCAGAAGTAATCTTACCCCTCTTGGCCTCCATCTAGTAAGCAATGCTACTCCTGACATATGTGGCTGTCTGAAAAGATCCTGTTGAGCCAGACTGTAGAGTTCTCAGAAATCACATACTCTGTTTCTTCGTGTGAATTATGATCCCGCTCAGGCTGGGATAGATTAACTGAAGTATTTTGGGAATATATTCTTCTGAATTCTTTCCAAGTCATAATCGTGTGTGGAGGAGGAACAAAAGGAAAAAAAAAGCTGGACATAATTTAGGATAAAGGGGAGTAGTGAAAAGAGGAAGCGAAAGAGATCATAATCAAGAGAGAGAAAAAAGTGTGTGGAAATCGATGTGAGTTAAATGTTCCCTCTTTGGAGAAAAATATGGAAATGGGATAAAAAAGAGGAAAATTTTCACTAAGCTTAAGGAAAGACTATTTTTATTTGTATTTGCTTTACACACTAATCAGAAAGAATTCTATTAGTGGCTCTAATTGTTATCATTAATAATGTAAATAGCTAAATCATAAATAGTGCTTTGTACAGTTCTATGGCAATAAATTTGACAATCTTAAGGAAAATGAACTATTTTCTAAGAAAAAATATATAACCAAAATAGTAAAAGGAGCCAAAGAAATTGGAAGTTCCAAGAAACAAATAATCATACAGGAAATGAAGAGAAGTGCCGAAGAAATACTCTCTCGTTGCCCTAGGTACCTTACTCAGTTGGATTTGTGGTAGATTTTTCCTCCTAAATGTTTCCTAAATAAATAATTTTCATGCTATTTAAATGATTCCAGGGACTAGAGAATGAAGGACTGCTTTATAACTTATTTACGTATAGTTAGCAAAACTCCACTGTAACACAATTTCACTTATAAATTAATACAAAAATAATGAAAGATATTAGCATGGCATGGCAAAATACAATATCTCTCTAACTGCAAGAATGGTTTAATAATAGGACATTTGTTAATATAAATATGATTAATACATAATATAATTATAGTACTTCTCTTACTTAACATTATTCTAGATGTGATTGCCAATACATTCAGAGGTAAACATGAAACAGGAGTTATAAATATTGGAAAAGTGAACATAAAATTATTTGTATATGGAATGATTATTTCATCTTCTTGAACAATTTAAACAAAGTGGCTTTAAAAAACATGTTAGAACTATTAAAATTCAGCAAGGTGACTTGTTACAAGTTTAATAAATTTTCCCATACTCTAATAATAACTAGATAGAAAACATAATGTGAAAAATGAACAGTTCATATAGTAAGACCCCAAAGTAAAATAATCTGAATGTGAATTTAGCAAGTAATATGCAATACTTCTTTACCAAGAGACTAAATATAAGTTTTCCACATTGAAAAGAGGTCAATCATTTCCAAATAAGTCTAAACATTTTGTTAATTTCAATAAAAGTCCCAATTTCCCAATGTGACTTTTGATACTTGATTGAGTGATGATGGGGAACTTGTAGTTTAGAAAATGCATCCAAAAGCCAGCATTTAATAAAATATGATGCAGGAATAGAAAAAGAGACCAATGAAAGAGAAGAACACATTTAGAAACATTCCTAAATAAACATAAGAATTTGGCATATGATAAAAGTAGCACCTTAAGCCAGTGGGGAAAGACAAAATATTCCATTAATGGTGTTAGAACCATTCTAACCTTGGAAAACAGTAAGGTTAGTTCTTTACCTCACCCATTTTCTTACGTTGAAATAAATTCCATATGGTATAATAATGTAGGCTTAAAAAAAAACCATAGAAGTTACTACACAAAAACAATAGTAAATCATTACATAATTTTCAGGTAGGGAAAGTCTTTCTAAGCAATGCATATTCAATGCAAAAACCATAAAGAGAAAAAGCATGTTAAAATTGCCTATATGACAACTTGAAATATATATGGTAAAAAGGCATTTTTAAAAAAGGTTAAAACACAAACTGAAAACTTTGAAAATATTTGCACCATATATGATAATGTATTACTTTCCTTTATATACACACATGAAAACACAAATGAAGGAGTAATCAAAATTTTTAAAAATCCCTGAACAAAAGTGGGCAAAAGACATACATAGGAAATTCACAGAGAAATGCAAATATTCAATAGAAATGCTCTACTTATAAGTAATTAAAATGCAAGTTAAAACAAAATATCAATTTTAGAATTCTAGATTAGCAACAATTACAAAAGGATAATATGTTATTGAAAGATTTGAGAATGGACCTCCTGGTATAATTCTGGTGGGAAAAACTAGAAATTAGTATGACTGTTCTTGAGAACAAAATATGTATTAAAGCACTTAAAATCTGCATATCCTCTTGGCATAGCAATTCTAATTCTTATCTCAAATAAACAATTGGTAAAATTATAATGATTATACAAGGATATTTATTTGGTTAAAAATTACAAATTTATTAAAATTTCACCTCTAGACACATACTTCCTATATGATCCAGGAATTATACTCTTGGGTGTATTTATCCCAGAGAAATAAAAATTTACAGTTATATACAAAAACCTATATATATTCATAGTAGCTTTATTTGTAATAGTCAAATACTGGAAGCACCCCAGATTCCTTTCAACTGGTAAATAGGTAAACAAACTGTGACACATCCATTCAATGGAATATTATTCAGTGATAAAAAAGAATGAACTATTGGTCAACATAACAACTTAGATGAATCCTAAGGGTATTATACTGAATGAAAAAGCCCATCACAAAAGGTTGCATTTGATTCTACTTATATAACATTTTTGAAATGACAAAAGTATAGAGATGGAGAAGAGCTCAGGGATTTCCAAAGGGTCAGAATTAAAGAGAACAGTGTGACTGTTAAGGGTTAATACAAAGAAGTTTCTTTGTGGTGATGGAGCAGTTCTATGTGCTGATTGTGGTAATGGTTACATGAATCTTGGTGCATGTGATGAAAATTTCATAGAACTACGTACACACACGCATGCACACAATCACACACATGCATGCACATAAAAACTGGTAAAATCCTAAAAGGTCTGCAGTTCAGTCAACAGTGTTGTACCAATGTCTATTTCCTGGGTTTGATAAAAATGTACTATGATTATGTAAGGTGTTCTCATTGGGGAAAGGTAGATAGGGGGTACATGAGCACTCTGTAATACTTTGGCAAGTTCTTATGAGTCTAAAATTACTTTAAAATAAAGAGTTAAAAATACTACTATATGTTCAAGACCCTTATCAAATGGTTTCACTTACTTGAAGCTCTTCCTGTCACTTGATCCATTTTCCCATTCTGATTTGATTTGATATTTCTCTCTCTTTCTCTTTCTCTCTCTTTCAAAGAACATCATTCCTCTTGCAAGACACTTAAAATACTCAGCTCTGTAGTTAGTATGCTTTTGTCTTATTATTCTGCTAGATTTTAAGGTTTTTGAAAACAAGGACAATATCATTTGAATCTTAGTATCTCTTCTTCTTTGTCATTTACACTGAATGTGAAAAACACTATCTCCAGCATAGTTTATAGTCAATAATGTTTGTTACTTAATTTCATTTAATTCAAATTCATAAAGTTCCTCCTAGTTGTGGAAAGGTAAAAGGGGTTAAAATACTTGTTTCTCCTTCCACTTTGGTGAATGTGGTCCTTAACTGCCCTGAACATACAAAATGAAGACAAAAGTATGAAAAATACATAAAACACTTAACACATTGTAAAGTTCCCAATAATAGTATTTAATGGATTAAAGTAAAATTAAGATTCACTTTTTGTATGAAATAAAAAAAGAAGTGAGTTTTTTTATGTAAAGTCCACCTCTCTGGGTTCTTTAACTGTTGATATTATGAAAGGATTTGTTATGAAATTGAATTTTGGTGATGAATATTGTTCTTTTTTCTGCTATAGTAGCTTCTAAAATCAAAAGAAGAGAAGCAAATTATCAAGTTTCTAAATGACATGCTATAATTGTATTGATTTTTTTGAGGCACAAGATAAAAATTGATCCTCTTTGAAACATTCCAACGAATATGGCCTATTTTAAAAATCATGTTATTGAGTATGATTTACATACAAAAAGCTGAACATATTTAATGTATATAATGTTACAACTTGATTAATTTGAAGATAAGCATATACCAGTGAAACTATCACCACGATCAATGCCATAAATATATCCATCATCTCCAAAAGTTTCCTCTGCTCTCTGTATTATTATTTTTGTGTGTAATAAGAACACTTAAAATAAGATTAACTATCCTAGCATATTTTCAAATATATAATATAATATTGTTAATTATAGGCACTATGCTGTACAGTAGATCTGTAGGACTTATTTTACACAACTTAATGTTTATACCTTTTGACCAAAACCTTTCCATTTCCCCCTCTCTCCAGTCTCTGGCAACCACCATTCTACTCTCTGTTTTTATGAGTTTGATTATTTTAGATTCCTCATGTAAGTGGGATCAAGGTAGTATTTGTTCTTCTGTGTCTGATTTCACTTAGCATAATGTTTTCCAGGTTAATTCATGTTGTCACAAATGGCAGGATTTCCTTTTTTTAAAAGACTGAATAATATTGTATGTATCACATGCACTTTATCCCTTTATCCATCAATGGACACTTGGGTTGATTCCATATCTTGGCTACTGTGACTACTACTACAATGAACATGGGAGTTCAGATATCATCTTCAACATATTGATTTCATATACTTTGGATATATACTTATATACTCAGAAATTGGATTGATTGATCATGTGGTAGTTTTATTTTTAATGTTTTGAGGAATTCCTTATTGTTTTTCATAGTGG
>JAQIFY010003979.1:0-12130 GCA_028533085.1 Varecia variegata
GATTGGTTATATATTTAGATGTAGATTATTACCTGGGCCTCACTTGGGAAATCTGGATACATATGGAAAAGGTCTGTGATTACAATTACATTGCAAGGTGGGTTTAGTCCTAACTTCAAACACCAGGATTATAAAAGAGGTTTCCACTATATTTAGTTTTATCCTGCCGAACATGTTGGGTAAATGAACGTTGTGCCTAAAATACCAAAGAGTGGATTTTCCACTTGACTTTTTACTAACACACATAAATAGCAGGCAAAATGAAAATGGATGGGCAAAGAGCATTGAAACAATCAAATTGTATATAACATTGAACTTTGTTACTATATCATAATTGTGGGGCCTTTTATTCAAAAGCTGGTTAGGATTTAAGGTCATGTTTTTTATAGCAAGGGGGCATAGAATTATAGCCAGTCAGTTATATGATCCCGGCCTAGTCATTAATGTAACGTGACTGTGTTTGCTTTTGTGTGACACAAGGCATTAGGAGACACTGCTGACATATCAGATAATGGCAAAATAAATAAATAGTAGAAGTTTAAGACAAAAGCTGTTCAGTCATGCTGCTTTCAGAAGTATGCATTTTACATTTAAAAATAAAGGGCAATATTTTTTTCCATGTTTAGAAGTAGAAAATGTATATTTAAACATTAGCTTTCTCCCATAAAAATACATTTCTGTAATTTTGTTTTCTTAAGGGAGTAGGCTTGTGGGTCTACCAACACCACTCAGAAAAATTACTGGCCAATTTTGCGTAGAAGCCCCTCAGGAGTGGTGTGGAGGTTTGAGGGACCCTCAGGACTGCCCCATTCTAACAGCATGGAACTGAAAGGACAAGAGTTTCTTCAAAAATGTTTTGATTTCTTGGTCTTGCTCATATCTCTGGCCCTGCTATAAAAAGGGTCATAAACCTAAACTTCTTTAAGTACTCATTTCATTATGCCCATTATTTACTTGGAGATTACTTATTAAGGCATAATTGGATGCAATAAAAACAACTAATGCTAAATAATCTCATTGCGTTTCTGACTTCAAAGGCACGACTCACCTTCTCAGAAAATAAAGTCTGCATTTCAGGATACAGCCTCTGAAACAACGCTGACGAACGCCGTCACCCAGGTGTCAAAAGCCAGTTTTCATATTTCAGAATCAGAGACTCTCAAGGGCACAAGAGGTAGTGGAAAGAAAACAACACGAGGACTCAGAAGATCTGTGTCTGGATCTTGTTTCTAGTTCTGTCCTCTATCAACCTCTTTAAGCCTGTTTCTTCACATATAAAATGGGAATAGCGATATCTCTTCGGCCAACGGAATAAACAACTCATGTACCGCTGATGTCGATGTCTTTTTTTTTTTTTTTTTTTTTTTGCAACAGGGTCTCGCCATGTTGCCCAGGCTGGTCTCAAACTCCTGGCCTCCAGTGATCCTCCCGCCTCAGCTCCCCAGGTAGCTGGGACTACGGGCCAGCACCGCTGTGCCCAGCCTGCTAATGTCTTTAGTGACCTTGAAACCCCATCCACACATTGCACAATGGGCTGAATTTGCAGCTATGTTCTTGTGGCTTGCCTTTGGCTCCTACCTCAGCCAGCATAAATCATCATTCAGGAGGGAATGGGTGACCCTTCTGAGACTGTGGGAAAAGCAAGTACGCCACTGAATCTGTGTTGAGGTGCTAGCCTGTGTCGAAGGTGATCTCAGTGCCTGTTACCATGTAACAGATCACTTTATATGTGGAAATGATGCCTTGCTGTAATGGGCAAGTTAACTCAGACACCGAGTCACACTTGGCAATCTACTCTATATGTAGACGTCTACAAAACCATATGATGGCTCACCTGTCAGTCCCCTTTATAGAACATTTTAGAAAAAGAAACTGTACTACCTTCCCCTACTAACCATGCCCTTGGCTTTGCAACTTGGCTAGCTTGCTCTGTCTTTCCAAAGTTAGAGTGCATGTGTTCCCCTTCACTCCTGGGGAAGGCAGGGAGGGGGATTGCTAAGGTAATGTTCTAAACCACAACAAATACGTGCATCTGACCGGATTCTCAGAGCCAGCTGCTTCTATGGCATCTTGGCGTCTGAGCAAATAATTTACAGAAATTCCACAGGAAAGGAGGTGCTTTAAAAGGCTGCAAGGGAGAAGAGGCACAGCTGTGACAGCTGGGAGCAGGAGCTGCCACTGATCTGTTTCCCTGCTTATCACAACACCATTAATCAATCTCAATCTCCGCAGGGCCAACCAACCTCACTCCACTTCCCAGCACCTGATTGTCAGCCTGGAATCTCCTTGAAATCATGCCCCGAGAAGGACATCTCATAGGTGCCTTACAAAATTCGCTTTATTAAAGATATTTAAATTGTGGGTGGGAAAATTTAAGGAAAGAAGAATAGGATGTTAGCCGACCTTCCCTAAATTCCCATGACACATAAGTTCTCTACCGCTTTATGAGACATTGGAATGAGGTCTTTGCACTGGAAGCTCACTGTTGCTCCGTGAGACCTCCTGCTACTTGCTCCTTACTTTGGGTAAGCTGAACTTGACCACAGTGGAGAAATGCATACCTTCTTGAAATTTAAGAAAAAATTACCCACCAGAAACATATTATAAAATCTGTAGTTAATGAAGATTATTGCCTACATCAGACCACATTTATCTTACATAACAGGAGAACAAGGTACTGTCTCCACTGCCGTTGCAGAGACAACAGCTTCTGATACTACACAGATTTGCTAAGCAATCACCCAACAGCAATAAAGTCACCATTTATTGTGTACTGTGCGCCAGACACTTTTTAAAAAGTCAGCTCATTTGGCCCATACTATCACCCCATGAAGTATTATTGTTACTATTATTGTTTCTCTGTATAGATGATATTCTGTAGTGTGTATTTTTAAATGCAAGTTCAGGGTCCTGAAATTTCATGATGTGACTAAAGACTTGAGCTCACAATTATAAATGCAAAAGCCATTGGAGGAGTAAGGACATAAGTTATTTTATCTGACTGTACATGTGAGTTAATCAGATTCTTTTCCTATAGGGCAATAGAAAAGGGAGGCAGGGCTTACTCTAGAAAACACAAGAAACAAGTGAGGTCCAGAAATGGTGACAGCTGGGAGGGAGGGGAAGCTCCGTGCATTTCATCCTGCAGCCCCCGCCAGCCCAGAGCTTCCGTCCACTCTCAGACGGAGGCAAGAATGGCGGGGGCAGCTCACGCTTCATGGAGCCCCCCACCCCCGCCCCAATGCAAGGACACCTTCCGGTGGTTTAGAATATTGCAAGCCATTTAATACTTTTCAGAAAACTTTTGGAGCCAACATTGACCATAAAATAATCGCCATAAATAAGTGGGGACATTGTCTAAAGAAAAATCTTCACATATTTTAATAAAATCTTCATCTTCTAAAAGGTGAAAGAAGAGTGTTACTTGATTTATTTACATTTGGTATACAGCATAGCCTCTGCTGGGTAGCAGGTGAAAAATCAAGTGATCTCACAAACCTGCATCTGAATCATTTTGAGCAGTTATGGGAGCAAAAGGAAAATTCTGGAAAAGATCATAGTCTGTGCTGCCTTGACACATTGATGGGACGATGAGAACCACCTTTTTCTGAAGCATAGGATCAAAAATCCCCCATGACGGACTCAAAAAGCCATCTTGCAAGTTGGAGTAGCTTTTAGCATCAGATTGATGGGCCTGAAGAGAGAGATTATTAGCAAGTAATTTGTAATTAAAACCTTACCAATACCGTATTTTGACAAATCTAAGATGCCATGGTAAGACACTTCATGATTTTGTGATCCACTAAGAAGGAGCAAAACCTGCAACTAAACCGAGTGCTACAGCAATTGTTTGATGCATTCTAACTCCAGATATGTGAAAATGTTAAGACATATGCATCTGAGAACCAACAAAATATGGTATCTCTAAACTTAAGCACAAATCAGGACTACTCTTCTGTCTTAATTTGAAGTTTGACATTATTTTATGTGTCTATTTTACTTGCCCAACTGTTGTGCGTCAACCCCGGGCATCCTTGCCCCTGAGTGTGTTTGTCTTCTGCCTTTGCAGCCCGTCCACCGCAGACCCTGAGGCTTCCCAGCTGTCTGTGAAAACAGCTAATTGTCTCCAGGCCCCGCAACTTCAGTCCCTGTGCACATAACCCAGCCATCTGAGTGCATTATACTGACCTTCAGAAAGAGCCCCGTCTCCAGCCCAGCCCTTCTCAGGATTCTCCTTACCCACAACCATCCTTCCCAGACTAAGGTAAGAAGACCTCCAGGAAAGTGTGGCGAGGTCCTCAAAAGCACTAATGAATATAGCACCTTTTCCTAAAGCACTCATTTTGTGCAATGGTAAGCAATTTATGACATTTATTGCTTTTGCTAAAACAAACATTATGGAACAGAATGACGAATTAGTTTCTATGATAAAACTCTTTATAGAAATAGCATCGTTTCGGGGTATCATTCACCTCTGCTGTTTAAGTGGAATAGTTCCAATGCTCTGGCCCACGGGATTAGCCTGTTATCCCAACGATCCCACTGTCTTTTCACTCTTCTCTCTCTCCCTCTATTGCTCAATGCAAATTCTTTTCCTGCCAAATATCTTCTCACCATTTCTCCCATTACCCAGCTTTGCTTTGCTGCTTGGGATGGTCATCGGACTTCAACGTCTGCTTTTCCTCCTTCTGCTTTCCAAACCCGATCTTGCCCTGCAGACCAGGGCAACTCCCGCCTCCCACTGCAGCGCTGCCTGCCTGGCCATAGGCGCCCAGCTTTCTTCTGATCTAAAGACACTTACGGAAATACCGTGGACAGAGGTTGGCGAACTCTAGCCTGGGGCCAAGTGCTGCCTGCTGTCTGCTGGTGACCAACAGAGTGGAGCAGTTACAACAAAGACCACACGCTGCGAAGCCTAACATAGTTACTACCTGGTCCTTTACAGAAGAAGTTTGCCAATATCTAGGCTAGATGCTTATTATATTTTCTAGCACTAAAATTCCCATCCTTTTATACAATGCCCTGTTAATTAACTTTTTATATATGGCATTTCCTAAGTGAGATCACAAGCTCCTTACAGGCAGGAACTGTCTAACTTATCAGCCTCTTCCAGAACACCTAGGACAGTTCTATCCCTGACGGATGTGCTCCATGGCTTCATCTGGTACATTACTAAATGACATTATCAAGGCACAGCTTTAATGAAATACTAAATAAGCACGCTTTTCTAGTGAGGATGTAACTGATTGGTATATGGTATGTTGTCGATCAATCAATCGTCAAATGCTTATTTAGCATTTTTGCTGTGCTGGGTCCCAAACAGTGAGAGAAGAGTCAGAGTCACCTAACAAAAACATAAGCTGTCCCTGACTCGACCGTCTCATTGAGACAAGACCAACACATGCAAGAGCAGCCAATAGAAGTGAACCAGCTGCATGATGCTAATGTCCAGAGAAAGGAGAATTCGGTGCAGGTTGAAGGTGAGCAGGGGCATTGAACGCATGTTCAGTGAACACAGTCTACAGATCCATGAAATAAAAGGAACACAATTTGGTAGTGGGTGTGTAAGCATTATATAGAGCGGTTTCTACATTGGCAGAGACCTAGCAATTGCAGTGCTTAGTTGCAATAAGCTAAATTCTTGGGTGTGTACTCCATAGGTGAATAGGAGGAAAGTGCTCACTAGTTTATAATTATGTTTGATATTTGTATTGATTGATCTATAACTTACCTTTCTTGCAGAACCAAAAAAAAAAAAAATTGAAACAGCCTAAAACAAATATGTTCATTAATCATTCAACACATATTTGTTGAATGCCTATGCTATGATCTGAATGTTTGTGTCTCCTCGAAATCTGTATGTCGGAACCCTCACCCCCGACCCCACCCAGGTGATGGTGTTAGGAAGTGGGCCTTTGGGGTGCGATTAGCTCTCGTGACTGAGATTAGTACCCCTACAAAAAAGACCCCAGGGACCTAGCTGGGTCCTTCCACCACGTGAGGACACAGTGAGAAGGTGTCATCTGTGAACTAGGAGACAGGCTCTTACCAGACACCGAATGTGCCAGTGCCTTGATTTTGAACTTACCAGCCTCTAGAACTATGAGAAACAACTGTTTGCTGTTCAAGTCACCCAGTCTATGATATTCCGGCTTAGCAACCCAAACGGATTAAGTCAGCCCACGATACGCCTCTTCTAAGCATGGAAGGAACACAGAGGTGCGTAAGACTGACCAGGTCCTGAACTCTTTCAGTGACGAGAGAGACAATCTGTAAGTAAACGTGATCAATACAGACAGCGCTAAGTGCTCCGAAGGAAATGAACGTGGTGACCCGGGGCAGAGTAACGGGTACTCAGTGGACAGAGGTCAAGGAAGGGCTCTCCAGGGCCTTCCCCCGAGACTCGAAGGAAGAGAGGGCACCAGCCAAGCAGAGAGCTGGAGAGAGGCCCAGGAGCTGGCAGAGTAACCGCAAAGCTTGCAGCAGCTCTGCGCTCGGCGTGCGTTTGTGGAAGGCCAGTCACAGATGGCGTGGATGGGGGGACATGAGGCTGGGGAGTTGGTCAGGAGCCCGGCAGGGCATTGTTAGGACTCCAGCTTGATTCTACAGGCAAACGACATGGCAGAATCATAGAAGCACAATTTAAAAATTAGGAAAAAGATGATCCAGAGTCCACAGATCTGCCACCTCTAAGGGCTAACAGATGTAAAAATTGAGATTTGCTCTTGGGCTTTCTGACAACCACAGCCAAAAAGGCTCATACAGGTTACAAGGCTCTGGCTGTCTGAATGGAGAAAGCGAGCAGCTTCTTGGGTGACCAATTGCTTCCTTAGAATCTTAGACACGATACCTTGTGAACATAACGGCCAGCTTTCTAGCAAACAGTTTTACAGAACGTCAGAACTGGTTCTCCCACGGCTGTCCTGGTTACCGCAGCTCAGCAGGGGGTCTGGGCTCATGCACTGGTCCCTGTCTCTGGCCTTCTGGTGTTCAAATACGATTCAAAAATTTCTAGGGCAGTATCTTCATTTTTAATTGCACATAGATTGGCCCTAGGCAAAACGTGAGAAAGGTAAGTTTATCCCTTATGTCTCTGCCTTCAGTATTGCTCCCAGGTGACTGACAGTGCCCTGATGTGACCCCAGATCCTCACTTCTGCCTGGTGGACTGTGTCCTCTGGATCCCCACCGCCTCCGTGGCCACTGGTCAGCAACAAGAGGACTCATGGTCTTTGAAACCAGACGAGTCTTGCAACATGCAGCTGTGTGACTCGTAGCAAGTCACTCAACTTCTGAAAGCTTCCCTTTCCCCATCCAGCAAGATTCAATGAAAGAGCGCATGGAAAGTGAAGTGTATGTGAGATGAAACAGCCTTCCGCCTTCCATAGTTCCAGCAGCCAGGAAATGAGTGCTCGTGAGGAATGTGAGGCTTTTGCCCGGCTAACGTGCATATATTTCTAAAAGACTTTAAAAAAATATATATTAAATGACTTTCATTTTTAAAACTCACCTAAGTAGTATGTGATGATTGAAAACATTACCAATATTGAAATGTATAAAATGAAAAGTGAAAGTCTTCCTTCATTACCTCCTTGAGCTCCCATTCAACAGCTATAACTCAATCTCTTCGCTGTTGTTATCACACTGGATTTCTGGGGTCTGATTAGTAGCTTCCCAGGCCTTTTTATAACATGGCATGTCTGTATGTATTTCGTGCCCTGTGTATTAATATTGTTCTCCAATGCTCTTTTCCATTTGCTAGTATAGTCATCCTTTTCTGTTTGTGCATACATATCTATCTCATTTATAATTGCCTTGTAATAATCCATTTATCCAGGTGTTTATTTATTCATTTAACAAATATTTATCAAGAGCCTGCAATACACACTTAGATTATCTATACTTTTTTACTGTTATAAGAAATATCTTTATATATATATTCTTGTATACTACTGTGTGATTATTTCTGGAGAATAGATTCCTAAAAATGTAACTTTTGAGTCTAAATGTACATGCATTTTAAATTTTGATAGGCACTGATGAATTACCCTCCAAAAAGGAGGCATCAGTTCCTACTGGCACTAGCAGTTTATGACAGTCCCAGTCCCGTGGGTAACAATGTTCCCTTGTTCTGATTTGCCTTTCCCTGGTGAGCTTTTTTATATGTTTTGTAGCCAATTCTGTGAATTGCACAAATTTTCACGTCCTTGACCCATTTTCTATTAGGAGTTTTAAGAGGCCCCTGGTCTTATCAATTGTAAGTGGGTTCGGAGGCGTATGGGTAGTCATATCAGGTACCTGATCATTTCTCATCAATGATGTGATCAGAACTCACAGTTATTGGGTCTCCTCAGTGATTCTCCTCTGATCACCCTATTTGAAAATCACCCTCAGCCCCCCTCTCCCACCCACTCCCCCTGCCCTACTTTTTTTTTCTCTGTGGCACTTGCCTCCATGGGCACCTGTTCCTATTCTACTTGTTTCCTTGTTTATTTCTGCTTTTCCTGCTACAGTGTAAGACACAATGAAAATGTGCAGACTCAGTGAGCACAGCTCTACGGTCACGAAAGAGCTGCTGTGCACATTTTCTCATCCAATGTTCCCAACACCCCAGTGATGTAGGGACCGCGTTATGTTGACCTCATTGTACAGAAGGGGGGAACGCATTTAAAAGAAATGAAGGGACGTGCTCAGGGTTGTTTAGCTGATGGGGGGAGGGGCTGAGAGCTTTATGCTGTGATGATGCTTCTTCCAAGGATAACATTGCAGGCACCCCCCTGCCAAGTTTTAGTTAATATAAATATAGCCATTTCCAAAATAGTCGTGAGGTGGCCCTAAATCTAGTACTGTATTTATCAATACTTTTGGTTTCCATATATACATTTACCTAACTCTGCATATTTAACTGCCTCCCAGAAATGATGACTTAGATAATAGTCTATATGGGAAAAAGAGGGCCACTCGATCCGTGTTGACGACCTACCTTGCTAAATTACAGAGGGTAGAGAGAGGTTTCATTCCTTTTTGAGATGTAGCTTCTAGAGCAATTAGCATTCTGTGGGCATTCAACAAATATTTATGGACAGAAATTGAATTTCCAATGGAATTGGCTACCACAATTAAAACGTTAATTTCTAAATAGCAGAGGGCTCTATCGTCGGAAGTTGAACTTTCACAGTGGTATAGCCACCCTTGTGGCACACTGGAATCTCCCAGGGAACTTTAGGAAGTACTACTGCCGGGACCCAGATATTCTCATTTAGCAGGTCTAGAGTACAATCTGGCTATTGGGATTTTTAAAAGCTCCCTTGTTGATTCTAAAATATAGCCAGGGATGCGAAACACCAATTTATAGTTTCCTCAAATAAAGAGCTTGTGTCCCTGTTGAAAAGTAACATGTAGGAAAAAAATACTCACTGAACACCATTCTTCAAGGGGGCCCAGCTCAGAGGGGCCGCTATGTAGTGACACTCCCTAAAGATGAAAAAGTCGCAAAGCCTTTCGGGGACTCACGTGCTGAGAATTTATTTGTGAACAAAGAGGCATCATTTTGTTTTTCTAGAACAGGAGTCTACAAACTTTTTCTGTAAAGGGCCAGATGGTAAATATTTTAGGCTTTGCAAGCCACACATTCCCCGTGGCAACTACTCAACTCTGCTGTAGCATTAAAGCAGCCACAGACAAGACAGAAACGAACAAGCATGGCTGTGTTCCAATCCAACTTAATTTTGTGACATTAAAATTTGATTTCACGTAATTTTCACATCAGGAAATATTATTCTTTTGGTTTTTTTTTCAACCATTTAAAAATGTAAAAACCATTCTCAGCCTTGGGGCCATGCAAAAACAAGTAATGGGCCAGATTTGGCCATTGTTGGCTAACCCCTGTTCTAGAAGAATATATTAAAAAACAAATATAGGATCAAATAAGAACCGTTCATTAACACACTGATATAGCAAAAGACACGCTGGGGTAGAGCTGATTTCATTCATCCCACACTTAATACCTCTCGTTCCTGCCCTCCCTGGAAACTCAGCCTGGAATTATTTCTCAAACTGCTGGTGCAGTGGAGATTCCAGGGTGTTTCAGGATGGAGCCTGCCTGTCTTTTAGCCCTTCTCCTACTTGAGAAATGACAGGCTACAGGAGATGTGCAGTATGTCAGGACCGGGACAGACCTAACAAGAACTTAATAACTCAATCACAAAACTTGCGGCTGCCCTGTGCGGAGGCTGCTTTGACTGTCCTTCGAGCCATAAAAAATACCAGCTCCCCTTTCCCAAGTGAGCGGTTTATAGGCCTTGATTTACACAAACACAGGTCTATTAAACATGAGCCCAAAAGATTTGGGGAATTCAGAGACGTGAAAACCGGAGGTGGGAGGGAAACCAGTCTCCCACCAAGAGGCAAGAGGGTGATTTCCCTCCAGGTGGCGCTGGGTGGGTCTCCGGCCACCGACGGGCACCGCACGTCACTGCACAGCAGGGACGTGGACCAGAGGAGAGATGCTGTCACAAAGGGACACGCACCCCTGCGTCCTAAGCAGACCTGTCTCAGTTACCCACCAGTGCGCGTGGCCATGCTCACACATCACACAACCCTCGATAATGGGGACATTAAATGCAACATAAGAGTCTTTGGGTGAATTTTCCAGAAAAAATGACTAGGGATCACAGAGAAGAGAGATTTGGGTTTGGTGGACCTAAAAAAGAGAATTCATTTGGAGGTGGTTTCTTCCGGTCTTTGGTGAAGAGAAGACAAACAAGACAGAAGGAGGCAATGAGATGGGGCAGGAGAAAGACTTGCAGGTTGGCATCTAGGCGGCGGGACGTCCCTTTAGCGACACCAAGGCCCTCTGGGAGCTGCGAGGGTGGCTCAGGCCAGCACAGAACTGCTCCCGTTCCCGGATGTTGTGAGCAGACACAAGCTCTGCCACCGTGCGTGTCGTAAATGTGTTTTATGTGCCACACTCCGCGCCCTCATCGTCCCCAGGCTGCTGCCATTTCCTAATAGTACAGAACAAAGACCAATGTCCGACCCGAGCCACGAGCGAAATTGCCCACCTGACCCTCACCTCCCTGATGGGCTTCACTTTCAGAAGCCTGCCCAGTTCCATAGGCTGGATTGAGAGCCCACTTTTGTAGCGACATTGATGCTTTCTCCCAGTCTCACCGGGGAATTTTCCAATTACACACACAAAAATAAAACCCACAAACATGACAGCAGGAGGAGGCAGCTCCAGAACTATTGCTGAAACCCCGAAAGCTGCTTCTCATTAAAGCTGAGATTTAGTGCAAAAGTTTGAACGGGGAACTTGCAAGAGAAGGTCGGGGCTGCGAGCCCTGTCGTGCTTATTTCTACCTGAGACAAAGCAGAGGACCCGCCACTGGGGAGGAATGAACAAACACCCTGCTTGCTGACCTAGTAAACAGCACCTATCCTGGGCCACCCGCGTCCACCTGTCCTCCCCCACCACCCTGAGACCTCCACTGACACTCTCTGCCCCCAGCCTCCAAGGCCCACTCTCTTCTCGGAACCCAGAGGTTTTTGGTTTCACCGTCTGGACCCACGGCCAGGCTGGCCACCTCCACGCCGCTGTGTGCCGACCTCCCGGCCAACAGCATCTCTTTCAGGGCAGCAGCCCTGTCTTCCCCACAGCTCTGATCTCCGCAATTTAAATTTTCTCGATTATGCTGATTTCTTAAGGGTAATAAAAAATGTGATAAAATATTTTACCTTTACATGACTTCATGTAAATAAATCAACAAATGAGGGAAAAAACTCCTTTTCTACATCATGTGACTTTATTTTCGTTCTGAAAACATGATCACTATAAGTTTGTTTGTTTGTTTGACAAATCACTCTTGAGCGCTTGCTGGGTACCAGACAGGTCTGGAAGTGGTGAACAAAATAGACACAGCATCACCGCCCTGACGTCCAGGCAGGGAGACAGTCAGATGGCAAGTACGACATATTAAGAAAACAAGGGCTCGAGTTTTTAAATTGGCTTTGGAGTCAGATAAAGCTTTGTTCAAATCCTGAGTCCACTGTTAACCAGATCTGAGACCTTCGACAAGTTACTTAACCTCTCTTTGCCTCGGTTTCCTCACTTGTACATTAACAATGATAAC
>JAQIFY010003980.1:0-12129 GCA_028533085.1 Varecia variegata
AAAAAAGGCTCTGAGAAGTCCTGCACAGAAGGAACCAGAGTCACTTTGTTCGGCCTCACTTTTGCCAAATATATTCTTGTTCATGGAGCATCTCATGCTATTTCTCAGAACACTGTTTGGAAAACACAGCCCTAATTGATCCTTTAAGGAAGTGGTAATTATCCTAATTGTCTGTTGTCAACTTTAACTTTTAGGTCTATTAACTTAATTATATTGGTTGTGTATGCAGGAAAAGTACAGGATAGGAATAAAACCTCCAACACTCCTGTGTATTACTTTTTAAAAGTCTTGACCCATGGGAGAGGCAGGATGAACTTGGAGTTTCCTATACTGACCAGAGCCAGGGGACATGTAAGGGCCTTTACAAATATCTTCTCATCCTCTGTGTGAGCCTTATTATAACTGTTTTACATCCAGGGAAATCACCCTCAGACGTGCTGGGTCACCCGGCTGGTGTGTCACGGAGCCCCTGAGGACCTGACATATCTGACGGTATAACCCCTGTTCTCTTGAACACCAGCCTTCCTCCTGGAACCTGCCGGGCAGCACAGCTGGACAGGAAGCAAGATCCGTTTGAAATGGACTAACTGTTCTGTTTATCAAGATGAGAGGCCTGGCCATAATTAAACTTGAGTATAGTCACGAGTCCCTGAAACATTGGGTACTGGTGTTGTGGTGCGCCTTCCATAACATTAGCTTTTCTTTCTCGAATTCTGTTCTGCGTCTTGAATCTCTTTGGAGGAGGAGAGGAAGTAATGCTAATCTTATTAGTAATGACTAACGGTTTTTAAGCTTGTACTGTGTTGAGAATTGTGCTAGGCATGTCATTGGACTTAAAATCACACCGGCCTCACAAGATAGATACAATTATAAGCAATTTATTTTCTTTGTTTTATTTTTTTAAATTAGCATATAGTAAAACTGACTGACTTTTATGTGTGTACTCTTATTTATTTATTTATTTATTTTTTAATTTTTAGAGACAGGGTCTTATGCTTTCACCTGGGCTGGAGAGCAGTAGCACAATCATAGCTCACTGCAGCCTCAAACTCCTGGAGTCAAGGGATCCTCCCACCTCAGCCTCCCAAGTAGCTAGGATCCAGCTAATTTAAAAAAATTTTTTGTAGAGATGGAGTCTTGCTATGTTGCCCAGGCTGGTCTCGAACTCCTGACCTCAAGCAATCCTCCTGCCTTGGCCTCCCAAAGTGCTAGGATTACAGGCTTGAGCCATCATGTTGGCCATGTGTGTACTCTTCTCTGAAATTTAAAACATGCTTATCATGTAACCACCACAGCCATCCAGCTCCAGAACAGCTCCATCACCCTCCAAAACCTCTCATGCTATCACTTTATAGCCACACTATTAATTCAGTTATTTTTCATGTGATAAGAACACCCAACATGAGAGCCACCCTTTTAACAAATATTTGAGTGTGCAACACAGTATTGTTAGTTGTAGGCACTGGGTTATACAGCAGATCTCTAGAACTCATTCATCTTGTATAACTTAAACTTTATGCCTCTTGACCAACTCCCCCCGGTCCCTGGCAACCACTGTTCTACTTTCTGCTTCTGTAAGTTTGCCTATTTTGGATACCTCACATAAGTAGAATCATACATTATTTGTCTTTCTGTGTCTGGTTTATTTCACGTACCATAATGAGAACATTATACTGGCAGGTTTACCAATGTTGTCACAAATGACAGAATTTCCTTCTTTTTTAAGGCTGAATAATGTTCCATTGTGTACATATACACCACATTATTATCCATGAATGGACATTTAGGTTGTTTCTACATCTTGACTCCTGTGAATAATGCTGTAATGAACAGGGAAGTGCAAATATCTCTTTGAGATCCTGATGTCAGTTCTTTTGGATAAATACCCAAAAGTGGAATTGCTGGATCATATGTAGTTCTACTTTTAATTTTTTGAGAGAACTCCATACTGTTTTCCATAGTGGCTGCACCATTTAAATTCTCACCAGCAGTGCACAAGGGTTGCCTTTCTCCACACCCTCCCCAATGTGTCTTTTGTTTTTCTGAAAGTAGTCATCCGAACAGGTATGAGGTGATGTCTCATTGTGGTTTTGATTTGCATTTCCCTGATGATTAGTGATGTTGAGCATCTTTTCATTTACCTGTTGCCCATTTATATGTCTTCTTTTGAGAAATGTCTACTTAGGTCCTTTGTGTATTTTTAAACTGGGTTATTTGTTTTTTGCTATTGAGTTGAAGGAGTTCTTTATATATTTTGGATATTAACCCCTTATCAGATACATGTTTTGCAGATATTTTCTCCCATTCTGTAGGTTGCTTTTTCACTCTGTTGTTTCCCTTATTAATTCAGTTTTAGAATAGACGCCAAGGTGCAGAGCTGGGAGGTGACTGGCCCAGGGCCCATAGCTGGTGGAGTGCAGGGCTGGGGTTCCAGCACCTGGCACCTGGCCACAGTGCCGTCCTGCCTTCTCCTTGTCAATTCTTATGATTCCCCACCAGACCTTCTCTCACCTCCCACTTTCACACCAGGAGTCACCAATACAGAATTTAACCAAAATAGTCTTTGAGAACTTGGGGGGACCCTGGTGATATTTGGCCTGTCTTGATGTTTTGCTGGGTCCAAGAGTATGTTCATGTTGTGTAGAAAGTACCTCCACATCTTCAGGGAAGTGCTACCTGGTCCAGCCCTGGCCCCCTCTTCAGAATATTCTACATTGGACATCCCTCCCAGGACTGACCACGGGCTCCCCTGGGGAACTCAGTCAAGCTGCCCTCAGGACAGACCCTCACCTTGTGCTCATTTGGCAGATCTCCCTGGATTTCAATCCCTTCCTCATTGGTCACCAGCTATGGGATCCTGGACAAGACATTTTGCCTCTGTGAGCCTCAGTTTTCCTCATCTGCAAACTGGAACGTTCATACTTTCTTTGCAGGGATTATGTGAGGATGAGATGAGCTTATGTGGAATGTGAGACACGTGTGCTTGGAAAAATGGGAGTACCTTTCCCCTCCTGGCCTTGCCTGGCAGCACAGTCCCACACTCCTGGGTGGGCCCTGGCAGAGATCAGCGGGTCATCTGGGGTGTGGACGTGGTAAAACCAGGGCCCCTGGTTTGGAGAGCTAGAGGCACACTCATGCGAGGACACCTGCAGTGGTTAGGGCTGGAGTCCCCTCCTCAGTGGCACCCACATGGACAGGCACCAGATACCAACACATTCACCTGTGGTAAGAGAGAAAGTGGGCTAACGGTCACACGCTCAGGTGTGCCCAGGGCCCGTGCAGGTACCAGGCGGGCGATTTGAGCAGGTTGTGGGCGTGGCCAACCGCAGAGCAAGGCTGTCAGGGAGAGGCAGCTCTATCGCGGTCTGTTCTTCATTGCCCACGGGGGCCCCGATTTTTCAAGAGATGATGGAAATCTTATAAATTGTGTGAAAATGGTTGGCAACTGATCCCAATTTTATTTCTTTTAAACACCAAATAAACCCTTGCGAGGGCTGCCACATGGCCTGTGACTGGCAGCAGGCAGCCTCTGCGTCGTGCACGCCTACATGGGCAGAGCCCCTGGACCCTTGGGAGGTGGCCTGGTGGGCACAGACTTGGCAGAGGCAGCCTCCGGGGCACTGGTCCTGCTAAGCCCGGTCCCACGCTGGGCCTGCCGCAGCCCAAGGACCCTGGTTCCCCCAGGTGTCAGCTGGGGCTTACCTCCTCTGAGGGTGCCGGGCTGGCACTGTCAGCCTCTCCACTGGACCTGCCTTCACTCTTAGGTGATCCTAGGGCTGGCCAAAGTCCCTTCTGAGTGACACACCCTTTGCTTATCCTTCAGTACTCTCACCCCCCCAGGGTATTTCTTCCAGGTGACTTCCCAGGCCTGTGCCGTGACAACAGCAGCAGTGCCCACAGTAGCTACCATTTATCAGGTGCCAGGCTAAAGGCTTTTCTTGGATTCCCTCAGGTAGGAACCGTTAATTATTCCCGTTCACTTAAGGAAACTGCTGGGACACAGAGAGGGCACGGGACTTGGCCAAGGTCACACAGTGGGTGACACAGCGGAGCCTCAGCGCCTGTCTTGATGACAAAGATGGCTTTCTCAGCCACAGTTTCGTGCCCTGGGAGGGCAGTGTTATCGCCTTGATTCTTTTGTGGCCGCTCCACGGGCACCCCCAATGTCAGCAGCCATGTACTTGGCCATGTTTACAGTTTGTTGCCATGGAAGCCTTGGGGAGCGTCTGTGTCACCGGAGAGGAGGCAGGACCTGGGTGGCCACTTCCTGTCACCCTGTGCATCTGAGGGCAGGCGATGACCATGGAGCCCCTGTCGGGGAGCTGGGAGAGGTACAGCATTTCCTGCGGTCAGCGATCGGGCTGCTCGTCCTGCCGGGGAAAGCTCCGGCCAGTCCCAACCCCCATCAGCCGGCCAGGCACAGGCATTTATTGAGGGCCTACTATGTGCTGGGTATTGTTCTAGAAGCTGGGGATGTAGTCCTGAGGCAAACAGACAACCCCTGCCTTCCACCTCATGAGATGTATGTTTAGTTCTGGTATTTTACTCTCTCTCTTTGTCTCTCTCAATTAAATACAGTTTTTATTGTAGAATCATTTAGATTTATAGGAAAGTTGTTAAGGCAGGGCAGGTACCACACATTCCCCCACGGTTCCCACCTTACCTTACCCCATGTCACAACAGGAAGCTGACCTCTTCACGTGATTAGTCACCAAACTCAGGCTTTATTAGGATCTCACCCGATTTCCCTCAATACCCTTTAGGCACTCCAGGACCCCACATTGCATTTGGAGCTCATGTCTCCCCTGTCCCCTCTGGTTGGGGACAATTTCTCAGTCCTTCCTGGTTTGTCAGGACCTTGGCAGTCTGAGGAGGACTGTCCCCCAGCCTGGGTTTGTCCGGTGACTTCTCACGAGTAGACTGGGCTAGGGGTCTGGGGAAAGCATCCCCGGAGCTGAAGTGCCCTTCCCAGCACATTCCTCCGGGCGTCCGTGACACCCACGTGCTAACACCCTCATGCCCTCTCCGATGAGGCTGGCCTTCAGCACCTGGTTACGGCCGCAGGTCGATCCTCACTCGCGTCTGCAGTCTTTCTTTCTCCCCCTCTTCCTCACTGGAAACTGACCCTCCCTCTAGAGGGAAGTGGACTGACGATCGAGACGTCACGTGACGTAACAGTGCCTCTTTCTGCCCTGACTGTGCAGGACCCGCAGCACTGGGCACCGCGTCACCTCTGAGCCTTGTGGCGTGAGACGGGGATGGGGAGCGGAGGGCGCCCTGAGGGCCAGTTGTCCTCCCCGCCCTGCCGCTGGGCCAGGCTGACGTCTGGCGGTTTATAGGCATGATGTCATTTTACCTTCGTTACAAACCTGAGGGAGAGGAGGTACTGTCCTGGCTCAGCGTGGGGAGCGGGCAGAGCTGGAGTTACGGCCCATCTGACCCCCCAGCCCACAACTTTTCTGTTACACACTGTGCCCTTCGTAAGAGGAGCCAATAGCGAGGGCCGTGGGAGCCATGTCATAAGAGAAACCTTGAAAGGACTGGCAATGTTTCTCCCAGTGCAGGGACGTGTTTTAAGGGGTTAGTGTGAGACTTTTCGGCCCCTTACCATAGACAGGGTTGTGGGCTTATCCTCATCTCATTCCTGTGGATCCAGGAGGTGGCTCTTGGCTCCGGATGAGACAGCATCTCCCCACCCGTCTGCACCAGCTGAAACCTCACACACCCTCTGCAGCCAGCCTCAGGCACCACCCCCTCCTCCCCGACTGTGCAGCCCTCCTGTCCCCATCCGGCTCTGTGCCACGGGCCTCACTGGGTCCCTTCCTGTCTTGCCCACAGGGCTTCAGGGCTGCAGCAGTGGCACACTTGTGCTGGCTCCTGCAGGACCCAGCCCGGAGACTGGCACGCAATCGGGGCTTGGCAGTCTCTGAGTGGTGTGCTCAGTAGAGGCTGCATGGCATTGTGGCACAGCGAGGGCTTTGCACATCTGGCAGTCCTGGGTTCAAGTCTCAGCTTCACTGCTCCCTTGGTGTGCGACCCTGGGCAAGATGCTTCACCCCTCTGGGCCTCAGTTGCCTCATTGAAACACATCTGAAAGGATTTATTTTGACTGTGTCCTGAGGAATTGGGAAGTCGGGCATTACTCAGGCTCTTCCCAAAGGAGGAGTGGGCGGCCTATTACCTGTCCTGAAGGGAGGCCACCAGGTACGGCCCACCCTCCACCCCAGCCCCCCAGATCCCCTCACCTGAAATGGCACATTAGCCCCCAGAATGTGCCTAAGGGAGGTCAGGGGAGTGGGGAGGGGGGAGGGAGAGGAAACCTGACACTCCACGGCAACCCCAGCCTGGGGGGTTAGGCTTAATAGTTCCCCGCTTGGAGGAGAGGAGGCTCAGAGAAGCAGAGGGCCTGGCCCAGAGTCCCACAGCTGACAGGTTAACAGAGGCAAGCCACAGCTCAAGACTTCCTGACCCCCCGGAGGTGCTGCTTTCTGTTAGACCACCTGACCCTGGAAATCTCACTTGTCTGTTTCTTGAGTTGAGCAACTGTGTTCTCTCTAGTAAGCTGGTAGGTTTCCCCATGACCTGGGGCCCGTGCAGCCCTTAGAGAGTCTGTTCCAGTTGCCCTGGGAATCTGCATTTTTCGTAAGTGTCCTCAGCAATTCTTAGGCTCAGGCAAGCTGGGGAAGCCTTGAGTAATACGGTTCCCCATTATGATTCAAGTCGAACTCTGGAACTGGGTACCATAGATCTTGATTAACTTAATCATGATCAGCACAAGATCGACTGACGGGACTTAAGAGTTTAGAAAGCCGTTGGAAGGGGTGTGGTCTAGAGATGGTTGTTTTCTCTGCAGATGGGGAAACTGAGGTTGGGGGGGCTTGAGGGTTGGAGGCCAACAACCGGCAAGGGGCTGCGAGAACACTGCTTGCTGAATTTCTATCCCATACTTTTCCTAGTTGGCTGCAGGAGCCGTTTGTGTCTTAGTGAGTGTCAGGTCCCCAGATCCTGGCCAGTGACACAGTCGTGGGCATTGGCTCCTCTCTGTCCCTGGTGCACAGCACAAGGCCTCGCCCATTCTGTCTGCTCCCAGTGTTTCTGGAAGGATGGGAGGAAAGAAGCTGCAGTTGGGGCAGGGGTGATAGAAGTGAACACGTTTATTGCGCGTCTCGGGGATCAGGAGCAGTGCTGTGTCCTGTAAATATATCATCTTACTCAGGGCTCACAACACACCTGCGACGTCGGGGCTCTTATACTTCCCCCACTTTACAGGTGAGAAAACCAAGGTGGAGGGATTTGTCCCAGTGTTGGTGTGCATTAAGGGACGGAGCTGAATAGAATCAGTAAATATGGAAGCTGGAGGGGCCCAGGATGATGAGTTAAGCCGGCCCCTTAATTTTGGAATTGGGGGGACCAAGTTTCTGCAAGTCAAAGAGTCCTGCCCGAATGTACCCAGCAAGCCAGGTGATAGGAGCTGGTTCCAGCTTTCGGGCCTGCCTGACTTTCCTCAACTCAGCTTCCGTTGGCCAAGCTACAAAACTGGGTCACACTGGAAGCCAGGTGTGATGTCAGAGCTGAGTTAACCCTGAGTCAAAGGAGGGCATGAGAAGGTTCGTCTACCCACCTCCCTGCCCCACCCTGGGCCGGGCCCCTCACAGTGGGGCCACAGAGGCACGTCACCCCACTTGGACCTCTGCCTGCCTGGCACTCACCAGAGCATGGCGAGTCAGCCAGGCAGGACTCAGGTGTTCTAGAGCCTCTGTTCCGTGCTGCCGGGTAGACCTGGGCCAGCTGGGCAGAGGGCTGGGGGAGGGGAGGGAGGAGGGTACAGTGGAGTACAGAGAGACCTAGGGCTTCGGAGTCTGGTGGACTTGGGTCGCCATCCCAGTGCTCCCACCCACTTGCTGTGTGTTCTTAGGCAGCTCACCTCACCTCTCTGAGCCTGTTTTCTGGTCTACAAATGGGAATATAAACCCGACCCTGCAGGGTTGCTGTTCGGAGTTAACGAGAGAGCCTCACACAGCCCCTGGCTCATAGTAGGTCCTCACTCAGCGTCAAGGCCCCTCGTCTTTTCTTCATGAAACTTCCTGACAGAGTTGATCTTCTAAAGCAGAGGTTGAAATGAATAGCATTAGGGGTTGAATTTTGCCCACAAATGTGATTATTTGGCCCTCACATTAAAAAAAGAAATTGAATTTAATGCCAGCATTTTTTTCAATGAGAATATTTCACATAAAAGTTTGGATTTTCAGTGTGTCTGGAAAAATGGACCTCGCTGGCCATGGCTGTTGCTGAGGAGTGGCTGCCCTGGGGACGGGCACACGCCGTCCAGCCCCCACCGCTCCGTGTTGCTGCACACCCAGCCTGCTCCCCTCGTGCCTCAGACCTGCACCCCAGTTCCTCACGGGCCGGCTCATGGGGATGGGGAATCTGAGGAGAAATGAGCCACAGGCAGACTTGGGCTGGGCAGGGCTCTGGGGCAGTGCGAGGCTGAGATCAGAGGTGCAGGGCTTAGACAGGGAGAGGTGTGTGGCCAATCCGGGGACTGCAGGCACCCTGAGGACTTCTCTGCAATGTGAGGGTGCTCTTGCAGTGAAACTGGATTGATTCAGCCTAGTAAAGAGGTGGCTGTTAACAGCCCAAATTCCTGAGACAGATAGATGCCCTGGGTAAAGGTGTTCCACTTACCACCTCTGTGACCTTGGACAAGTTCCTAAACTTCTCTGTGCCTCATTTCATATTTGCAGAATGAGAATAATGGGTTATTAATATTTGTGCGCCAACACATGGCAAGTGCCCCACACATGTCAAAGGCTAATATGATTACATCCCCAAATAGGACATTTGCCCGAGATCATCTTTAAGAGATGTCTATAAAGGTTCCTGGAGAGATTGCCTGTGTCTGGAAATCCCAAGCAGAGACTAGTGTCATTAGGCCTATGCCTGCCAGTAGGTGAGACAGCCAAAAGGAAACTGCCAAAAGATCAGGTGTGTTGTATCATTTGATTGGTGGGGCCAGTGGTGCATTTTTTGTGCCTCCACGTTGAGCCCTACACTTCAAGACTCCATCAAGGTCACCCCAGGGGAATGGGGGACAGATGAAGGGAGTGAGGCCCAGAGGCAGCTTTTAATTTTCCAAAATGCAGGCATGGTCTGCCCAGGTGCCCTCTGTGGGTTGATGAGCCTGCAGAACCTGGTTTTTGCTGGCCTATGGCAAATCAGAGGGGTGTCTTTGGCCAAGCACAGTGGCTCACCCCTGTAAACCTAGCATTGTGGGAGGCCAAGGTGGGAGGATCGCTTGAGGCCAGGTGTTTGAGACCAGCCTGGGCAACGTAGCGAGACCATCTCTACAAAAAATTTAAAAAATCAGCTGTGTGTGGTGGTACACACCAGTAGTCCCAGCTACTCAGGAGGCTGAGGCAGGAGGATGGCTTGAACCCAGGGGTTTGAGGTTGTAGTGAGCTCTGATGAGGCCACTGCACTCTAGCCCGGGCAACAGAGCGAGACCCTGTTTCAAACAAAACAAACCAAAGGGACTTCTTGGCCTCTAACCCAGACCACCTCCTCATAGGTCTTCTGATGGGCTCCATGCCAACAATGGACATCAGGGACCCAAACAGGGTAGTCTCCCTTTTAAAAGGAGCCCATGGCCTTTGGGAGACAGTAGAGACCAGCAGCTCAGAGCTTGGTCTCTGGAGTCCCACTTGGGCTTGTCATCAGCATGAGAGCAGAGACCAGCTCTGCCTTATTCACCATCGGGTCCCCAGGGCCAAGGACACTGAAGGCTCTTTAAAAGAAAGTGTCAAATATGAATGAGCAGAGTCTCCCTCTTGGTTTGGATCTCAGCTCTGTTCCTGGCAGGCTCTCTGATTTGTTGTCATCAGTGGGGATGGTAACAACACCTTCCTCCTGGAGACAGTAGTTTCAATGAGAGAACATGTAATCACTCGCACACAGCCCCCAGCCACGCTAAGTGCTCAGTGCCTGTGGCTGTGTTTACCGTTTGGTTTGCACAGGTATTTCTGTGTGTAGACCTTGTTGCAGGCTCCCACGTGGGACTCTGGCCCTGTAGGTGACAGTGTAATGGTTGTCCTTTTGGAATCTTTACCTGAGCATGCTGGCAGTAATATCCCAGAGGAGAGGCGTGTGGGTTTGGCCAAGGGAGAGAACCTCTGGGAAAGGTGCCTGTTTGTCAAAGAAGTGCTGTGTGTACTTGTGTGCGTACAAGGGTATGTGTGAGTGTGCACAAGTGTGAAACCATGTGAGTCCATAGCTTTGCTGCAGGCCCACAAGGTGGCCACCAGCGCCCCAACTGGTATCCCACGTGGGGCTCCCTAGTGAGGGATGGGGATGTGGATTTCACGCCCACCATCTCGCCAGGCTTAACCGGTTTGCCACTTGATGCTGCCCAGAAAGATACTGCACAGAAGATGCGACACCACGTGAGTGTCCCTGGGCCCAGCAGCCCCAGTGACTTGTGAGTGGCTCCTGGGCCTGCTCCTGCCAGAGCAGGCATGGGTGCACTGTCCCCTGTCCATGGTGTAGCCTGGCTTTCGGAAGTCCCTTTATACACCCAAGGACTCCCATGGCAGAGTGGAGGAGCTGGTCATACCTGCCCAGAGGTATCTTCCCCGGTGAAGCCTTCTGCCAGGTGCCTCTCAGCTGTTCTCAGAATGCAGACGTAGCACTTCCCTCATTTGATGCCACAGCAGCCCTGGGGGGAAGGGGTGGCCCATTTCACAGATGGGAAAATTGAGGCCTGTGGCGTCAGTCTGACTGGCTGGGGGCAGTCTGCTGGTTAGAATGCAGATTCCCGTGGCTCCACCTGGAGATTGTGATGTGGGGATCATGGCCCGGGCTTCTGTATTTTAAGTATGACTCCTCTCTAGGGAGCCATCATGATCAGGACAGTGGGACACGCAGGAGCTCTGGGTCTCACGGACCTGGGATGTGCCCTGGCCCTGCCGTTTGCTCAGACGGTGCACATCACGTCACCTCTCTGGGCTTCCTTCAGCCTCCTCAGCTGTGAGATAGAGTGATGGTGCCCACCTCGAAGGGTCGTGGTGGAAATTCTGTAAGCAACCGTGGGACATGCTGAGGATAATGCAGTGCCTGGCATGGCGGGAGAGTTCAGGAAACATCGATTGGTTCCTATTACTCCACTGGGATTTGCTACAAAAGCACTTTAAGAAACAACAGGAAAAGATACCCATGTGCATAATTTATAGTAGTGTATCTTCTCATCTCCTTTGAAATGGGAGTTTAGGATACTAGAAATCAGGGTTGCGGTGCCCCCAATTTAAAGATGAAACTACAGCAGGTCCTCAAATAATGTCATTTTGTTAAAATGTTGATGGGGGAAAACTCAGTTCCTGGCTGGGGCCGCTGTCCGCTGTGGAGTTTGCACGTCCCCCCGCGTCTGCGTGCGCTTCCTCCGGGCACTCGCTCTGGTCCCCCCCAGCCCAGTGCTGTGCCGGCAGGTTTGCTGGTGTGTCCAAGCGGTTCTGGAGTCGGTGTGGGTGTGCGTGGGTGAGCCTTGCCGTGGGTGGTGTCCTGGCCAGGGCTGGCTCCCACCTTGCGCTCCGAGCTGCCGGGACAGCCTCTGGCCACTTGCAACCCTGAACTGAAATAATTGGGTAAATAATTATCCTTCTTGTTTTGATTAATCTTTCATAAATGTATGTAGAGCTCACGTTTACTTCAGTGTTTAAACTTAGAAGTGTTTTGGTCTTTATTTAGAAGCTTGGTGATGTTTTTGTGACCAGAAATGTGCGGTAGGAACTTAACTCTTGTTTATATCAATTAGCCTATGGGAAAATGGGTCTTGTTGTACATGTTTTGCTTAAAGCCACAGTTTCCAAGAACCTGTCAACGATGTTAAATGAGGACTTACTGTACCGAGGGGGCCTGTTAGAACTCACGTGGGCACTCAGCCACCAGGGCTCTGGGGCTCCCAAAACGGACCCCTTCAGAGAGCTGCCTGGGCCGTGTTCCCACGATGGATGGGGTGGGCATGAGGGGTGGCTTGGGACAGGCGTGGGCTGGGGTGTTAGAGGTCACTGTACCACCCACCGCCTCCCTGAGTGGCATTTGCCGGACCACCAGGACACACTGCCGGGCGGCGATGGTGAC
>JAQIFY010003981.1:0-12129 GCA_028533085.1 Varecia variegata
AAAGAAAGAAGATGTATAGAATACAAGCTAAATATAGACAGATGGGAGGGATGCAGGAAGGAAGGGTGGAGGGAAGTTCAGAGGGATTTTTCACTGTTGTGTTTATATTTACTTTCTTGAAACTTGTAGAGCAACTATTAATACTAAATGTAACAGAATGGAAAACAGATTGCTGGGTGAAGTATCTCCAGAAACACAGGCTTTAATACAAAAGAAATAAATGAAGGCCCCAAAACAATAGTCTTTTGCTCTCATTTATCTGCTTTTACATTTGGAGAAATTGTGAGCACCGGCTCTGGAGAGACAGCAGGAGAAGCAGCCAATACTCTGATCTCTTCTGATAAGTTCTGGGCAGGAGATTCCAGGGTGGGACGAGACCTGGGCCAGGCTCAGGAGAGGATGGATCTGGGCGGGGCTGGGGCAGGGCGAGGGCCCAGTCTCCTCATCTCTCTATGCCCCTGGGGTATATTCAGTTCTCTTTCCTCAAGCTACTTGACAGAAACTTGACTCCTAGAGTTTGTATAATTTCATTCTATTTATACCACTTTCTGGTATATTCTGTAACATATAATAACAAGCAATTTAATCAAATTCCTTAGGGTTTTTTTTTTTAGGACAATTATATTAGAAGCTAAATATTTATTCTTAGCAAGGTAAAAGCAATAGAAATAACAATAAAAGCAACTCTTCTGTCCATGAGTAACCCTCCAGGCGGTCACATCAGAACTCACAATACAAGGGAAGTGGTCCGAATGAAGCCAGCGTCCCCTGTATACCTCCCTTCTTTGTACGGACCACATGATGCTGAATTCAACCATGTATCCATTTGCTCCAGAGTGAATGTTCCTGGACGGTAGGGACTGACTGCTTCATCTGTTTTCCTAATGGCCACATGAAATGGAAGAAAGTGGTTTATCTGTTAGTTTGTGTCTCCAGACCTCTTCATTGTTATTTACCCAAGTACCAGAAAACTGGAGCAACTTCCAGCTGGGTTCCAACCAGGGAGATTTCTTCTGTCAGGAGAGGAAGAAACCTTCCCTTTCCTCTGAGATGGAACCAGAATTAGATCCTGTTGTCAGCCTGAACCTAGTCTGCATGGGACATCTCCAAATGTCTTAAATACTCTTAGGGGCTGGTGAGGGTGTCCCCAGTGAGCCTGGGCTGATGTCCCTCCCCAAGGTGATTCAGTCAGGAGAGACTCACTCACCAGGACTCTATGGGGCCAGGACAGAAACTGGAACTGCCCTGGTGCAGCAGCCACCCTGGGATCCACATGTGATAGTGCCAGCCGCTGGTCAGCTAACCTCTGAATATGAGGAAGGACAGGAATGCTCTAGTCCAGTAGCACAGTGTACAGGCATGTGTGGTTGTGGGCATGGCTCTGAACATTTTGTGGCCCTCACCTCTCACTGCTGAGGTGCTCGTTTACACTTATTGATTCTGCCACCAGATTCTGTTTACACCAGAAGCCCCTCACAACTGTAGCAGGTCACTGGACAAAATCTGAAAAACTTGGAGGGCCCCACTCCAAAAGGGGGGGTTTACAACATCTATGTTCATCTCTCATGATGTCCACATCCTGGCTCTGTCTTGTGAATCCCAGGTGGAAGCCAGTTCTTAAGTGCAGATTCTAGGTGGGATTAACCTGTCTTTGTATCCGTCAGCGTTGCAGTGAGGGGAGGGAAACTGGAAGAGAAAGCCCCTTGAGGAAGCTGCTCTATCACATCCTGAAGAACCCAGGAACCTGGATTCAGAATCTGAAGGTGCAGATTTAGGTCTTGGAAGGTCTATGAAGTGGAAGGAAACCCCTGCAGATTTGTGGGCATTTGGGCAAGAGAAGGAGGGAGAAGTTGAGATTCTCAGGCCTACTCAATGCACATGTGTGAGCCTGGCTGGTCTCCGAATCAGTTTCAGGTTTCAATGGCAGGGGCACTGAAAAAGCGGGAAGGACCGATTGCTCCCCTGTGAAGCTATTTTCGTAGAAATGTGGACAAGCTGCTCTAGAAGGGACTGCAGATAGAAAACAGGCAGAAAGACCATTCTGCCTGCAGATTTTGGGACAACTTGCACTTTCCTCAACAATTTTGTGTTATGACTGGAAGCCTGAGAGGGAAAGGGCGCTCGAGAGTGAAACTTGGTAGACACCTTCTATGTTTGTATCATGTCTGGAAACTCTGGACAGAGTCTCGAATTGTAATTAAAAATAAAATTATCTCCAACCCCAGAAAAAATCTCCACAATGGTAGAACAGAAAGAAAACTGTTTTATTACATAATTAAACCAGAATATGAAGTGCACCACAGGCAATCTGCTAAGAGGTTGCAAAAACAGAAAGAAACGTCACAATAATTAGTCCTCAAGTTGTGATGGAGCAGGGACCCTTCTTAAGGACCTGCAGGGCCCCACAAGAATGGAAATAAGGGAAAATGAATTTCCCTTCAAGGAAAATTCTGGGCACCTAGCTAGCCTTGAAAAGTGAATGGGCAACCTGATGGGTAAAAAGACAGTAATAACAATAGTCCCCAAAGCAAGCCAGAGTCATGAGGTGATTTAGTTCCCTGTGGAAACTAAAAGACAACATCCTAACAGATGTTCTTGAGTTGTTTATCAGAAACCCCCACAAAATGGAAAATGCAGATGGGAAACTGGAGAACTCAGCTCTGAGTGCAGCTCTTTGTTCTAAATGCTTCCTGAGGGCCTGGAGACAGTCACACTCACTTTAACATCCCTTTCCACCAATCAAAGCATCTCTGAATCCACCTATGGCTCATTAGTTCCTGCTTCAAGATATCCCACCTTTTTTGGGCCAAACAAATGCATAACCTTCATGTACTGATTTGTAATTTTGCCTGCAATTTTTGCTTTCCTGAAATGTACCCATGTCTTTAAAAATCCTCGCTTGTGAGCCCCTGGGGAGCTTGGGGTCTTAGGTGTTGGCTGCCCACTCTTCTTGCATGGCACCATGTGATGAAACGCCTCTTTCTCCCACTGCAGCTCTCTGCCTCAGTGTCTGCATTTGCTGTGCTTCACCAGCAGACCTCAGTCTGCTTTAGTAATAGAGTAGGATTCTTGACAGCACCATTTGTCACATATAGTTGATCCTAAATGCACCTGATGACTGGGGAAGTTATCTGTGTTTTGGCTATTTTCAAAGAAAAAATAAACTTTCCACATCTTCATGACAGGAGGTAGTTTTGCAACTTGGAGCCATGTGCCTGCTGAAGGTAGGCTCCTACTCTCCGACAGAAACTGTGGGATAGGGCTCTATCTTCTTTACTATTTACATTTCAAAGCAATGGTTTAAAGGTTTTAGAGAACGACTCTCCTTAGTCAAAAAGACTGACCAAAGGCCTATTTAGCTGTTAAGATGATTTACATATATTTCAAAGAATATTTTACAATATTCTTTTAAAAAATGGTTTTTATTCATAAAAACCAATAAAAATTTAGCAAATGTAACGGGGGAAAAGACATTAGCAAAACTACAATAAATACATCCAAAAGAAAATTTTAAAAGTAATATGTAAAACATATATAATGAAAATGTTAAGACTCCAAAAAACACAAAATGACTTAAAATTATTGGAATAGAATAGTGACATATCTGCAGACTGATTTTAACACAATCTCAGTTGTTTAACACAATAGGCATAAAGTTGACAAATAAAGGCATGTGGCTTATAAATAAAATATAGTAAAAATAGAAGTGCACACTAAAACCACAGAGAGATATCTATTTTCATCTATCAGTTGTCAAAAGCCCACAATTTTCAGTGATGCCATAAAGAAACAGGCACTTTTGTGCATTTCTTCTAGGAAGTCAAAATTACATAATCAGAGTAGAAAGAAATGTAAAATGGCATTAGTCTTGGACTCTAGAAACCCAGCTGTAGGAATGTATTGTGCCATTAGTTTTACCAACATCAAAGAAATATTTTCAAGATTACTCCCTGTGGCTTTATATGTCATAGCAAAATAAGGGAAAGAACATCTGTGTCCATTAATGCACAGGTTGATTAGTCTCACAACACCCTCAAGTTAGAACTCAGAGGCATGAAGATGAAAGTTCTTTGTGTGCCTGTATGGAGCAATGGCCAAGGAATATTGTGGAGTAAAAAAAAAAACAAAAACCAAAAAACCAAGCATGGTGGAGAAAAATGCCTGCTGCTTTATGTGTAAGATAGGAACATTTAATTCAAGTGGATGTTATGCATATTAAAAAAGAAGTAAATTAAAATGCAAACACTAAAACTAAAAGGAAACTAAAATAAATTAACTATTAATATATATCATATCAACATGATTACACAGAGAAAAGTTTAGTTGTCATGACTTTAAAGTGCAGTACATTGATAAGACATCCTCAGTGGAGTGCATTGTATTTCTACCAGACATTCAAAATGACATAACTTCCAGGTTTTAGAAACTGATGCAAAACACAAAAATATAGAAAGCTTCCAATATGTTTCTATGATGTAGTATTACCTGAAATAAAAAGTGAATAAAGTCTGCACAAGACAACTTAAAGTTAATTGTGTCAAAATAGGCACCAAAATCCTAATAAGATTAAATTGAACTCAGAATTTCATTAAAAATAACATTAATATTTATGTGTATATATTATTGAAATGCATATATACTTGATGTCAAACATGTTGTTATATTGAGTTAGTTGAAGAGATAAAAAAGTGTCATTGTTCATGATTATGAAAAAAGTATGTCCAAACAGATATCTATTTATATCTATATATATGATGATCTCTAGCCATTATCTATTAATCCATAGAATGTACAAGACAGAATGCACTTAAATGGGAGTGTCCAATAAAGGATATATTTGAAATGTATGATAAAAGTTAGATTATCACATAGTGTCCAGAGACTTGTACATACATTCAGAAAGTATGAGATTACTGCCTTAAAACTTCTAGGTGATTAGAGAGAGTATGCAAAAAAAAAAAAAATCAACAAAAAGCGGTGGTCAGGATTATTACCTGACGACAATAAGGGAGACTATTGTTCATTTGCATCCAGAGTAAAAGCCCTTTTTAAACAAGATACAACATATAAAAAGTATCATTGAAAAAGGCTAATAAAGTAGATGATCTCAAAAATAAACATTTCTGAACTACTGTAACTGGATTTACGAACAAATTTCAGTGATCTATATATGTTTTTTATAATCCTTTCCCTCTCATGTTTTAGATTCTCAGGGCAGTAGGGCTTGATGATCAGAACCCTGTAACTTTTAACTCACTACTTGACCTTGTTGAGTTATTTCCCAGAAATGGCAAAATTTCTGCAAGAAAAAGGAGTTGCGATTCTGAAGGGCTCTGTGCAGACTTCTGATGCCAAGACTCACCACCACTCACTAACCTGCTCCAATGCCCGTGAGCACCTCATCAGTTCTGACACAACCTGCCCCCATGCACGTAGCCACTGGTCAAAAAGCTTGCCCCTTCTGTGAAGTGGAAAATGTGAACAAATTTTTGAGTCCAAAATCTGTAGATATATGTGGTCCAATTTTTCAAACCTGATTTTACTTATTTTTCACAAGACCTTTCCAAGAAGCTCTACTGAGAAATTTTTAAAAATGTATAGTCTGGTTTACACTTTAAAAAGGATTTCCCCAGTTAGTCTAAATAACATAAATCCACATGTGAGGCTTTCCACTAAATGTAGAAAAATATAAGCCAGAAGCCTGATTTCATGGTAATTATTCTCATTTGTTTGATGAATTGTGCACTTACTTCAGAATACTCATGAAGCCTCCAGATAAAAGCACACTAAGCCCAGAATAAGCCAATTAAGCTACTAAATAATGTATTCCTACTTTTATTTATTTATTTGAGACAGTCTCATGCTTTCACCCTGGGTAGAGTGCAGTGGCATTATCATAGCTCACTGCAACATCAAACTGCTGGGCTCAAGGGATCCTCCTGCCTTAGCCTCCTGAGTAGCTGGGACTACAGGCATGCGCCACAACGCCTGGCAAATTTTTCTATTTTTAGTAGAGATGGGGTCTTGCTCTTGCTCAGGCTGGTCTCAAACTCCTGAGCTCAATCAATCCTCAGCCTCCCAGGGTGCTAGGATTACAGGCGTGAGCCACTGCACTTGGCCTGTATTCTTACTTTCATGTAAACAAAAGTATTATTTATTTTAAAAGCTTATATGGATATTCCTAATCTACAGTTTAAAAGACAAGCATAGGTTACTCTATAAGCCAGTTTGTGGACCAAAACTTATATAAGGAATAATTACACTACATATAAATTTCTCTTGAAAGAAAATAAAAATCTCAGAACATCCCCAACGGCTTATGTAAAAGGGAAGGTGAAGTCTGGAGGCCAAGTCATGCAGCACCCCCTTCCGAATGAACAGCTCTTACTAACATGCATCAGCCAGATCCCCATGGGAAAGCAAAGGGCTCAGGTATCCACAAGGACTGCCACTGCACATCATTCAGGAGGAAATTCTTTGCTGGCCTCCCATAAATAAAGACATACAAATTGTAACTTTAGGTCTACAAGCTAAGTCTACTCCAAAAACTAAAGTCTGATTCCACACTGATGTTGATTCCAAGTTTATCTTCTCAAGCCACACGGCAGAAGACAAGATCAATCATTCTTCCACCTACCCAGGGACATCTACATAATTGATTCTTCCTTTACTCCCTTTTTCTCTTTAAACATTCATCTTGTCTTGTATAAAATGTAGATTTTCAAGGCACTGACAAAAGTCTTTCAAGAATGTAACCATTTGCCTCACTCGTCCCATCCTTTTTCATTCTGTATGTCCTCTGCCCTTAAATACTGAGTTCCCACATCCTTCATCAGAGAGCATAGACCACAGATGCTTCTGTGGTTTGTGCTTTTCCCAGGCACATCCTCAAACTTTGGTGTAATAAACCTCAACTGATTGAGATCTTTGTCTCAGTCACTTATTTTGGGTTGTCACAGCAAAGGCTGTACAAAGCTCATATCCAAGGTTACGTGAGTCTGAGCCTCCCAGGCAGCTGAACTTACACTGGATGAAGTAAGTTCTTAAAAATTAAATTTTGTGTCTCAAGCTTCTTCCTTTAGATTGGCATTTCTGGTGCTGTGAGCAAGATTCAGAGTCTCCTCCCACCCTGCAAGCATCAAACACTCCTCCTGGACTCACCACCTGGCCAGCCAGAACCCCCCGTGTTCCTCTGGCTCCAAATACATTGTTGAGTATAAGGGGTGAGTCCTCCTAACTTCAAACCATCCTACTCTTTGGTGAGGTCTAGATTTTACTTGAGGTTGTTTTTTCACTACTTCCCTTCTAAAACAGAGGTTTCTGTCTCTAGCTATAGGCAGGATATTCAGGTTTCAAGATTTTAAAAACCTGCTGGCCCTGTGTGGTGACTCATGCCTGTAATTCTAGCACTCTGGGAGGACAAGGCAGGAGGATCACTTGAGCTCAGTAGGTGGAGACCCCATTTCTTCCAAAAATAGGAAAAAATTACTAGGGCATGGTGGTGCATTCCTGTAGTCCTAGCTACTCAGGAAGCTGAGGAAAGAGGATCACTTGAGGCCAGGAGTTTGAGGTTGCAGTGAGCTATGATGACACAACTGCACTCTAGCCTGGGCAAGAGAGCAAGACTGTCAACCAATCAATCGATCAATAAACAAACCTGCATTTTCTGCCTCTGCCTCTAGACAGAAAGTCTGGTTCATAGTTGACAGTCTAGCACTGGTGGTTCCAACTTCTTCTGGCATAAAATTACATAGCACGCTTTTAAAATTGCAGCTGATTTCTACTGTTTATAATTCAGACTTTTTTTTAAATCTGTGACCAATTCCTATTACATTTAAACCAAAAAATGCATGAGGATGAATTCTCTCACTGAAAAGAAGAATCAATTGCTCCCTCTGACTAATTCAGATGCTCTAAGCAACTAGAGGCTTTAGAGAGGTGCTGGGACATTTCTCACGGATGTGTAGCAGTCTCAGGGCCTCCCTACAAGAATATCTGCTGGGACTTCCGGCTCAGCTGGAAGGTGCACATGTGGGTTGGGCACCCAGCACCTTGAGCACTCTTCTACCACAAGGGGATCAGAGATTCTAAGACATGTAAAAAAAAGAGCGATTCACGACTCTTGGGTGACACCTTGAGGAGCGATGCTCGTAAGTAGCACACTTTGACCTAGTACACTATTCTGGCCTTGGTAACTTTTAAAAATTCCTAAATGTCAGGAAACTGCATGTCAAACCTGAGCTTTCTCTTACAGGTCAACCCCACCTGGGAACACCAGCTAAACCTATGTATATTACCTGTGTAGCTCCATGTTGCAAATGCCTGTGTGAGTGGACCCACATGACTTGAGATGACCCAAATATACAGTGGCCAAAATGGAGTTCTTTTGAAATTCCTGAACTAATATATTTGCACACACAAATGGAAAAAGGTTTTAAAACCATAAAAATTTAATGGGAGGCCTACTTTCTGTTTTCTCCTGGCTGAAATCTAGGGCTATCTTTTAACTCCCACAGAAAACCCTTTAAATGCTCAAACTGCCTGTTTGACTTTGCTGAAGGATTTACAAAGGACATGGTAACCTCTCCCATGCCCTCTCTGTCCCTTGGAGTTGAATTAGCTAAATAGCACTCCAGCTGAGATTGAATTTCCAAGAAAAGTAAAGTTCTTTAGACTTACCGCAAACTTTCTTTTCTCAGTGGACACCTCTAGCTTAGGCAAAAAACATTTATAAGAATTAATTTGACGTGTTTGTTTTAAATTATTTGTATGACTTGACGTTTTGGAATACCCATTTGTAACCTTTTCTAACCCCCATGGATAGTTTTTTTTTTTTTGATAGAGTCTCACTCTGTTGCCCAGGTTAGAGTGCTGTGGCATCAGCCTAGCTCACAGCAACCTCAAATTCCTGGGCTCAAGCAATCCTTCTGCCTCAGCCTCACAAGTAGCTGGGACTACAGGCATGTGCCACCATGCCCAGCTAATTTTTTTCTATATATTTTTAGTTGTCCAGCTAATTTCTTTCTTTTTCTTTTTTTTTAGTAGAGACAGGGTCTCGCTCTTGCTCAGGCTGGTCTCGAACTCCTGAGCTCCAACGATCCTCCCGCCTCGGCCTCCCAGAGTGCTAGGATTACAGGCATGAGCCACCGCGCCCGACCCCAAATTCTCTTTTTATTATCCTGATGTGCATTATACTTCTACTATTCAAATTATTAATGCTATGTATCTCTCATTGTTTTATTTCTTCCAAGAAAATTAAAACCATGATATTCCAAAGACTAGAGATAATAAAACAAGCAACAACAGCTATGTAAATCAATGGCTTGACTGAAGTCTCATTCTTGAGACCTGCAGGGTCTAAATTCTCACCAGTGATCACTCACCTGAAGTCGGTTTAAGGTTTTGACCTATGTCATTCTGTCAACACTTCTGACACCAAATGTGTGGCATTTGTTGAACATCAATCAATTCTCGAACACTAATTGGTTGTCCAACAATTCAATTCTGACACCACCCAGAGTTAGCACAGAACCCACGAGTTCAGGGCTCAGTCCCACATCGCTGCTCACACTTCAGATGCCAGATGCAAGCCCTGAGGGCCCATCTATACTTCTCAACAGCTGCCTATAAACCAGAGGTTCCCATAACTTCCTTCTCAAGTTCAATAACTTGATACAACTACTCACGGAACTCAGCATAACACTTTAGTTACATTTATTATTTCATTAAATTGCTACACTTAGAAATGGCTAAATGGAAGGGATGCGTGTGCCAGGGAAAGTTGCGTGGGGAAGCTGGGGCTGGAAGGTAATCCTGTAAACAGCTGTGATGACAGCAATCCCCCTCCTTTGTGTACATTAAGAGCAGCTCACTGCAAAGAAACACCCTTTACATTTGGACTTAGATGGTGATCCCTGTTTTACTTATCACAAAGTCAGACAGAGATTCTGCAAATTCCCATTTTTGCCTCATAAACGATTAGATGAACAATTGTCTTTTCACTGGTCTGAACATTTGTTAGCCAAATACGGCCTAAGTTACTCTCCTTCTGCCAGGCCCTTAAACTTTGATGCCCCCTCAGCCTTGGCCAACACACAGCCCCTCTCTGTGCCCCTCCTAAGAACAGTCTGCATTCAGGGTAAATCAGTCTCTCATTTACCATCTAATTTTGCCACCCCACATCCTGTCCTCCCCTCCCACCTGTCTTATTTACTTCTCCCTAGAAAAGAAAGCCCTTTTCTGCCTAACCTTTGAGATGCTTGTGGCTCTTATAATCGGTACTTTCCCCCTATTGCAATACTCCTTTGCAATAAAGTCACTTCTCATCTAAATCTGACATTGTTTTATTTGTCAATGTCTAAAAACAGCCCCAGGACAATAACAATTGCACTCTCAGAAAGGGCATCAAACACTCCTTCCATCCCAAACCCAAACAAATCTTCCCGTGTGTCCCCAGCTTTCCAGGGCTCTGTAGCACCTCTCAGTATAAAGGGATGCTCCCATGGCTGGTGTGAACAGGCTGAGAACACCTGTGCAGGTCAGGCTCCCCAGGAAGAACTCACTGGGCATTCAATGACCTTTTTTTGCATGCTCAAGATTGGCCTTAGCTTAGAGTCACAGGGCTCATGTCTCTGCTTCTCAATCAGGGTTACTAATGTAAATGAGGCCAACCTTGGTGGCTCATGCCTGTAATCCGAGCACTCTGGGAGGCCCAGACAGGAGTACTGCTTGAGCTCAGGAGTTCAAGACCAGCCTGAGAAAGAGCAAGACCCAATCTCTACTAAAAATAGAAAAAAATTAGCTGGTGTCCTGATGCATGCCCATAGTCCCAGGAATGCTGGGGAGCCTGAGGCAAGAGGATCACTTGAGCCCACAAGTTTGAGGTTGCAGCAAGCTATGAAGATGCCACTGCACTCTACCCAGGGTGACAGAGCAAGACTGTCTCAAACAAACAAACAAAAAAAACCAAAAAACAAAAATTGTAAATGAGAAAATACCCAGTGTTTGAAGAATCCAGTAAAATTGCTTTAACTCACTGTTTATGTTTATAGAAGGGAAGTAAATTCTGAATGGAAAAAAATCAAACCAGAAATGTTTTTCTCTGCTCTCACACAACAATCAACACAGAAGACTTGTTTGACCAAATGTGTGCAAATTTCTTCCTATCAACAAACAATTTTGCAGGAGACACCAGCTAAATATCCTCAAATATAGCTCACTTCTGACACTATATACCTGGAGATAGTGTCAAATCACACAAGCTGAGGACTCAGTCCCACAAAACTGTCCCCCCTTCAATACCAGTTACAAGTCCAGGCCTACAAAACTGACCAACCAGCTTCAAGTGGAGTTCCGTGATGCCCTCTGTAGGTTTGATTAATTTGCTAGACCAGTTCACAAAACTCAGGGAAACACTTACTTATATTTGCTGGTTTATTACAAGGTTTATTACAAGGGATATTTTTAAAGATATAAATAAACAGCCAGATGAAGAGAAACACAGAACAAGGTACGGGGAAAGGAGTACAGGGCTTTTAAGCCCTTGCCAGGCTCCCCATCTTCCAGGAACCTCCACATGTTCAGCCATCTGGAAGATCCCCAAATCCTGTCCTTTGGGGTTTTTATGGAAGCTTCATTTCATAGGCATAATTAGTTTAACCCTAGGCCATTTGCAATCAATGTAACCTTCAGCCCCTCTCCCCTCCCCAGAGGTTGGGGGTGGGACTAAAAATTCCATCCCTCTGAGCCAGGGGAACCAGCCTCCCTTTTTTCTACCACACTTAGAGGTTGGGGGTGGGACTAAAAATTCCATCCCTCTGAGCCAGGGGAACCAGCCTCCCTTTTTTCTACCACACTTTCTTGTGGATATGTATTCATTTTTCTGCAACCAAAATAGAAGAGAGACTTTTTTTTCTATTTTTTTTCCCCAGGTAGGATTCCCAAAGCTAAGCTCTGGAATTCAACTGAAAATCATCTCCAAATAAAGAAAAGACCTAAGAAACTTACTCCACTCACTCTGTGGAAGAAAATAGGTTAATGAGAATTGTTTTGTTTTTTTTTTTTGAGACAGAGTCTCACTCTGTTGCCCGGGCTAGAGTGCCGTGGCGTCACCCTAGCTCACAGCAATCT